>CM064512.1:58362441-58455939 GCA_032716605.1 Paralithodes platypus | reverse complement strand
GTGATCGTTTGGTAGGGGTAAGGTTGTGTCTCCTCGCCTACAGTTCCCGGGTGTTCCAGCGTTAAGGTACAGATAGCATCAATTGTTTTGAGTAGCTTTAATGTGTTTGACATTTTCTGGTTTGGAATTGAATGATGATGTTACGTTAAAATCCTCCGTACCCTATGTATAATATTGTTAAACTTGCGGTTGAAGAATATGTAGTGGTGTTTAGCATGTGTATGGGTAACCCAGGTTCGAATCCCGTGGAATCACATACTTTCATTAATTTCGTTAGGAGGTGTTTGGTGTGTGGAGTTAAATAAATATATTAGATTGTCAACATGTTCTGGGAGATATTATATAATGTTTGGTGCCAATAATAATAAGAATAATTATACGGATTTCTTCGTTACTGTGGAATTTGAGTGTTGCGGTTTTTGACCGTGCTTGGAATATTCACTTAGATACCCCAATTGACCACTTGCGAGTTTCGAGCTATGAGGAAGTTAGAGCCGTGAACATCGATATTAAAGATAAATCCAATAATAAGTTGGTTTGCGATGGATAGAAAGTAGAATTAATTTGGTTTTATGTATTGGTATATGTATTATTGCCGTATTTTGGTTTTAAGTATTTGTATATGTATTATTGCCGTATTTGGTTTTATGTATTTGTATATGTAGTATTGCCGTATTTGGTTTTATGTATTTGTATATGTATTATTGCCGTATTTTGTTTTATGTCTTTGTTTATGTATTATTGCCGTATTTTAGTTGATCAATTCTGCTAAATATTGATGGCCACAGCTCCAACTTCCTTATATATACCAATTGATATTGATAAGATGGTTCAGTGAATAAATTACAATTTACCCAAGATAATAATTCTGTAAATAGATAATATGAAATATAAATATATAAAATAATAATAATAATTGAAATAATGTTTGGAAAAGCTGTAAACGTGTATCTCAAGTGCCGTTGGCCTAAAAATTATGTCTCGGCACCAAGTAAGTTTTGATCAATAATTGGTATCATCAATATTTAAAACTTGATTTATTCGTTTCGAGTGAGATATACAAACATAATCCTACACTTACCCACCCTATTCAACATCTGACAGACATTAATACAGCACAGCACGGGCAAACGTAATGATAGCCAATACCTGACTTATTATCACCACTGTACATCAAGTAGTAATAATTACTGTCTAATGTAATTACATGATGTATTGTCCGAATTATTGTTATCGTGGTAGCGGGTATTATATTTTATCGTGCACAATTGAGTTAAAGTCCAATTCATATGACTTTTAATCGGTTCTAGATTATATTGTGTTTGCAAGTCAATCATAATATAACAGTTCGCCGCCACACTTCTACAACGTGAAGCACAGAGGAACTCCAATGAAAGACGATAGAAATATATAATGTAACTTGATTTTGACTAAGTTCTCCGCTCTTACACAGCTACCGCTATTTATTATGTTAGGCATTACTAAATATAGCAATGACAAACTCAATACACAAACTTTACATATTAATTGGGTTCCTTTACTTTGTGTTCATACTTGTCATTGTTTGTACCCATATACAGTAGTTGGAGATACTACTGAACCAGTAACCACAAGTTCGTCAGCTTGAATCCTAATATATGAAGGGCAGATATTATTTGGAGTTTGTACTTTACTTGGTTTCAGTACCTCACCACTGAAGGCCCTTAACTTATGTTTTATTACTTAGTCATGATCTAATTTTGTATTGGCAAATGTGCCACGGTCTAATCTGAGTCTGTTACCATGGTAATACAATGACGTCACTACTGAACCACCACAGGAATCAAACTTCACGTATACAAAGTTAATAGTTTCCGCAACCGACTGAAAATATAGGTAACTTAGCAGATATTTCTGTCTGCTACTGTTATTATTTCTACTATCACTAGTAGTAGTACTTACAATACTAATACGGCAAATTCTAGATTCTTTTAATTCATTTGTATATGATCTGTATTTAGTAATGCAATATATTTAGTCTTATTTCGGTGTAAGATAGTTCCTGGGGAGTGATATTAAGGTTATAGAATATTGAGCATGATAAACAAGTCTTCTTCCGGGACAGGTTGCTACTGAATATAACTTTACAAATATAGCTTGAAGGGAATTTTGGGAAGCGTATATTAGTTTGAAGGTGATTTACAGGTGCATTATATACTGAGAGATACTTGGAGCTATAATATTAACCCATAATGTAATCTGCCCCACAGGTAATACGGAGATGGTGGACTCTGGTGGTTGTGAGTACACTGTTATGTATTAATTGTATTTGGTATATCTGATTTTTTTATATTGTCATAGCATCTGTTGGAGTATGAATAGTCATGTCATACCCTACAGAGGAACTACAATGTAGCAACTTGCACCCAAAGACTGTTTGGACATAATTAGTTAATGGGCAAGAACGTGTCATTTCAGGTTTGTCGTAGAGAAGAGCCAATACCTCATCATATCAAAGAAACAAGATCGACTAACTGGAAACTAGCCTACTTGTAAATTGAAGACAAAATATTTCATAAGGCCAATGAGATCATTATACTAGGAACTATCATTGATTGATTTCTCATCTTCAAGACCTACCAAATACAACGTATATAGTGACAAAGAGTTATACAGAGAGAGAGAGAGAGAGAGAGAGAGAGAGAGAGAGAGAGAGAGAGAGAGAGAGAGAGAGAGAGTACAAAGTACAAAGGAGTACAAAGCACAAAGGAAATCAAGCAACAACATATCTAGTGACCCTTCTAGGTTGCTTGTCCCCCAAAACACTGAGGATCAAGTGTCCAAACAGTGGTTTAGAGTGGGTAAGGGAACATTGGAAAGGGAATTACTGCACTGGAACTAATGTCCGTGGCAGGATTAGGAAGTTAGTAGGGGACAGATGGGTTAGTAACTGAGGGGGGGATAAAATAAAGTTAGTCATTTACAAACGCAGTCAGTCGCGGGTTTGATGCGAGATATTTGTCTAGGCGGAGTTTAAATGAATCAACGGTGATGCAGTCTATAACGTTTCGGGGAAGCCCATTCCACAAGTTGACAACTCGATTGAAGAAGAAATTCTTAGATTCGTGTGAGTTAAAAGATTTACCAATAATTTTGCAACCGTTTCCCCGCGTGTAATTAGATTGGTCGAAGTGAAGTACTTACTACAGTTCATATTGTCGATGCCTTTGATGATTTTGAACACTGAATTAAGTCACCTCTTAATCTGCGCTGGGTTAAAGGAAATAGATTTAATTCTCTAAGACGCTCTTCGTATGGTTTGTTCTTTAGGTAGGTATCATTTTGGTAACTCTCCGTTGAACTCGTTCTAGCTTGTTTATATCTTTTTGGTAATAAGGGCACCAGGATTGAACGCAGTATTCCAGAAGAGGGCGGCCTAATGATTTGAAAGGGTTAAGGAAAACTTCTTTGGATTTATGCTCAAATGACCTGCCTATAAAGCCAATTATTTTGTTTGCCTTCTTAACAACTTTTGAACATTGTTGACTCGGTTTTAGGTTACTCGATATTGTTACTCCCAGATCGGTTTCTCTGTTTACATTCTTAAGCTGAGTGCCATTCATCGAATAGTTTGCTTTCTCATTTAGGTATCCGATATGTAGTACGTTACATTTATCCGCATTGAAACTCATTTGCCAAATTTGGGCCCAACATGACAATTTATCTAGATTGTGTTGCATATCGTCAACTTGTTCTTTTGAGAGTACGCTATTTGCAATTTTTGTATCGTCAGCAAATTTTGAGATTGTACAGGTGAGACCCTCATCTATGTCGTTGATGTAAATTAGAAAGAGAATTGGTCCTAGTACCGATCCCTGGGGTACCCCGCTACTTACAAAAGAGAGAGAGAGAGAGAGAGAGAGAGAGAGAGAGAGAGAGAGAGAGAGAGAGAGAGAGAGAGAGAGAGAGAGAGAGAGAGAGAGAGAGAGAGAGAGAGAGAGAGAGAGAGAGAGAGAGAGAGAGAGAACACAGGTGGATGCAGGCAGCTTCAAGGAGGATTTCAGGGGTAAGAACATTTCTGGTGAATTGGTGAGTGAGAACAGATAGTAAATAGATAGATAGATATTGAGAGAAAGGAGGGAGAAGGCAAGTGAGTGAGCTGCTCATTCCATGTTTATGTTATTGTTAATGAAAATATACATAATATTGTCAATTGCATAATAAGACAGTAAGAGAGAGGAAACAATAGTACATATATTTACTATATATATATACAACAGAGAGTGTGTGGAGGAAGGAAGGTTTTCGGAGCAAGGGGAAGTATGTGGAAGGCAAGTGAGTGAGCTGTTTATGTTATTGTTAATGAAAATATACATAATATTGTCAATTGCATAATAAGACAGTAAGAGAGAGGAAACAATAGTACATATATTTACTATATATATATACAAAAGAGAGTGTGTGAAGGAAGGAAGGCTTTCGGAGCAAGGGGAAGTATGTGGGAGACGAGAAATCTCGGAACGAAAGTAAAAAGTACAATGTATCAAGGAATTGTTGTGCCAACAGTGATGTATGGGGCTGAAACATGGGCTCTGAAGAAAAAGGAGACAAGAGGGCTGGATGTGATGGCGATGAGCTGCTTGAGGAGTATGTGTGGAGTTACTCGTAGAGACGGATTGAGGAATGAAGAGATACGTAGGAGAGTGGGGCAGCAGGAACATTTGTCAGCCAGAGTGGACAGAAGGGTGCTGAGCTGGTATGGTCATGTTGAACGAATCGGAGATGAAAGGCTTACAAAGAGAATATACGAGTCAGATACAAGGGGAGATAGAAGGGCAGGAAGACCCCCATTGAGATGGAGAGGATGTGTAAGATAAGGTTTGGATGATAGAGGAATGACTATAGATCAGGCAAAGGAAGTGGTAATAAACAGGAATGAATGGAGAATGCTTGTGAATAGTTGAGTGAACACGTGGTCATTTGGGGGAAGGGGTCGGGTGCAAGTTGGACTAGATAATAGTCCATCAGGCGCCTGGCCCGGGGAGACGATTAATATGAAGGGTGCGCCTGGAAGTGTGGTGGGTGGGCTTGTGGCTTTGGCTCCGCTGCATGTCTGCCTGCCGAGATTGGAGCCTCTCCGGGTGGTCGGGGGCCGGGGGACTGCTGGAGCGACCTTGGTGACCTTGGTCTCTGGGTATTCTCCTCGGTGACCTAGATATGTGTGAATTTTGTGTTTTGTCTGTGTTTGTTCGTTGTTTTGTGTTTTCCTGTTCTTGCTCTGTCGTGAGTCGGCCACCCCCAAGAAGAATAAAAAATAATAAAATGGAGGAAAATAAAAATTAAAAATAGGAAAAGTGGGGATTGGGCCTGACTATAGATAGATAGATAGATATACAATGTCCACACGGGTCTAACAATTTTAATGAGGTGGTCAGGACAACATTTTATTAGAGATAGTAGGAACCCAAAAACAGAAAGTTGGAAGAAAAGGATAGCACTGCAGAGAAAGAGAGAGAGAGAGAGTTATAGAGACATACATACAGACAAAGGAAACACGACTGAAAGGTTAAATGAAAGAATAAATAGACAAAAAGACAAAGACCTATTTTCTCTTTATCTTCTACCTATTATCTATCTATCTAAATATATTATATGCTGTATACAGTATATGGGCAGCAATACACATCAATGTCTATTTAATCTATATGCAAATTGGTGAGCGAGCCCTTAAAAGTGTCCAGGCCCCATATACGCATCAGCCACTGGAGACACAGCAGACACGGATCATCCAGCAAGACGTGCAGACCACAACACAATGCACAACATGTATTATATTGTCGACGATTCACGTCCCACCAAACTTAACTGTGAAGGAGATGCCTATGAGGTATCTACGGGAAAACCATCAGCCCACCCTCTCCCCAACACCTGTACCCCCCCTTTGATCCCCTCATAGAGCTGAGATTAGAAGCCCCAACCTTCCCAAGTATTAATGCGGATAAAGCCCTTATCCAGGATTAGAGAAGCAGCAGTAGATTAACTCATGACCCCTGATTGGCCTGTCTGGGCAGCCTCCAATGACCCCCAACCTTCACCAGCATCACCTCAGGGCAAAGATCAAGGTGATGAGCAGGGATTAGATCTCACCTCATGATTGGTCCAGCCCAGTACTACAGGAAAGCTCTCCGCTCATAGGCTAAGACTTGTATGGCCTGGATTTGCCTCCAGAAACTCAGATACCCCAGGACTTGCCACCAGTCTATTTCTCCACTCAGGACTTGCCCTTGCCCCTCTCCCTTCCCTCAACAGCAACACTCTAGCTTGGTGGACGGCACTGGTGACTTAAGAGGTCTTAGGAAAACAAAAGTAGGACATAGAGCTGACTACCTTGCTTATGAAAAAGTAAATGAGTCAACATCTAGCCTGCTGCAGCTGCGGTACATCCCACAAAGTGTCTGGAGTTAAGCACACTAAAAATGCTGATTTCCCCTGACAAACCTGATGATTACTTTGAGCAGCTTGGCTGAGAGCGAAGAGAAGAACTGCCACGAATCCTTCAAGTCTAGCGGGAGGATACGACAGTGTCGGGCGCTGAACCTGAGTACAAGCTCTGGTAGTGGCTGCCCTGTTCTTGAAGTAGCTATGAATGATCCCTGAAGCAATTTGTTTCTGATGCAGCACCACTTTCTGAAGCAGTAGCTGATGCCGAGATTCCATTACAAACTTATAATTGATTCTTTACCAGATGTTCCCATTTCAGTTATATATTTAAGCAGTTTGAAGAATTAGAGAGGGTCGTAATTTGTGTCTTACAGTATACAACCATGAATATATTGAGCAATCTATGGTCGTAAGTAATTCTTCACATCTCATTGTGTTAATGTCATGATGATAGATATCCAATATTGTTCCTACTGTCTACCTGTCTGTCTCTCCCCTGCTGTGTCCTGTATAGCTTAATACCAAGTCATGTCAACCAATGATATAATTTATGATATTAGTAGGAGTCTGTATTTCTCTGACACAACCAATTACTTTTTTCCTGGAACATTGTATTATCTAGCAGTAGTTTTGGTCTGTCCTTCTTCAAAGCCCACAAAGTAGGTCAAATGTTACTCCTAATGGATTATATAATACTGATCACAAAGTAAAATGGTCAAAACTAACAAAGACTGAATTGAATCTTCTCTTTAATTACCGTCCTAACATATGCATTTCTGAGTTTAGTTTGAACTGTTAAATGGGTCATAAAGGGCTACTTTTTATAGGCCTACTGTATGTGTTATTGCATGCAAATGGAAATGATACGCCTATTATGTAGTCATTCTGTAGATACTGTATATCCAATAAAATCCTGTCAATTGGTTCTTTATCTGGTCCGCTGTTTCATATATATATATATATATATATATATATATATATATATATATATATATATATATATATATATATATACATACATACATACATACAGGGTGTTTCAGATGTCGTCTTCATAAGACTATTTTATTCTATAACGTTCGGGGTGAGTATTTTTAATTACGGAGATAGTACGCATCTAAACTTATCGATAGATACACAAAAATGCAGTTTAAGGGGTAAACACGAATATTTCAAAGCTAGCGCAGGGCAGAAAGGCTTTGGTTACACATGGATAACAGGCTTAGAAAAGTGTTTCGGAATCCCTCTAGGGATGATAAAAATTATATATTATTCCATTCAAGGGTTGAGGACTAGAGTCCCTAGAGCGATTCCAAAAACACCTTTTTAACCTCGTTTTCCACGTGTAAACAAAGCTTTTCTGCCCTGAGCTAGCTTGGAAACATTTGTTTTTACCCCTTCGACAGCATTTTATTTGTATTTAACGATAACTTTTGATGTGTAGTATCTCCGTAATTATAAGTACTCACCCCAAACGTCATAGAATAAAATAGTCTTATTATTGCCTGACGAATATGTCTTGTCATTTATGAAAACATCAACTGAAACACCCTGTATATGTTGTTGTTGAAGATGTATTTATTTTATACTAGCCCTCTGGGCCTAAGCCCTCATAGGGACACCCTGTATATATATATATATATATATATATATATATATATATAATATATATATATATATACTGTATACATACATATATATATTATTATGGTAGTATTTTGTATTCCTATGATCGATGCAGGCAATACATAACATTTTGCGACTTTATTTTACAATCATAATTTATGTTCACTCAATATATTGTTCTTACTTTTGTTTATAATTCAATCATTGTTTTATACTTTGGTTTTATAATATTTTATATATAATTCCAGTATTTAGTATATGACCTACAGTACATGGCATATCCTGGATGTTAGTATTATAATGTTGATCTAACCTTATGTGAACCCCAGTTGGTATTTGGCTTTGTATTTGGCTTTGTTAATATGGTGATGTGTTTTATATAGGAGAGAGGAAGACAAGGAAAGTGAAGTGAAAGAGGAAGTGATGATGAGAAGGAGGAAAGATGGTGGAACAGAGAGAGGGAGTACAAAGGAGTACAAAGGAAATCGTGCAACAACAGGTCTAGTGACGCCTCTAGGCTGGTTGTCATCCAAAATACTCAGGATCAAGTGTCCAAACAGTGGTTCAGAGTGGGTAAGGGAACATTGGAAAGGGTTGGATGGGTTAGTAACATAACACAGTTATAATTAACATCTTAGTAATATATATACGCAATATTCCTTGATGAATTTGAGGGAGGAATAAAGTAAAGTTATTCATTTACAAACGCATTCAGTCGCGGGTTTGATGCAAGATATTTGTCTAGCGAAGTTAAAAGGAATCAACGGTGCTGCAGTCTATAACGTCTCGGGGAAGCCCATTCCACAATTTGACAACTCGATTGAAGAAGAAATTCTTAGATTCGTGTGAGTTAAAAGATATACCAAAATGTTGCAACCGTTTCCCCGCGTGTAATTAGATTGGTTGATAGTGAAGTACTTACTACAGTTCATATTGCAGATGCCTTTGATGATTTTGAACCATTGAATTAAGTCGCCTCTTAATCTGTGCTGGGTTAAAGGAAATAGATTTAATTTTCTATGATGCTCCTCGTATGGTTTGATCTTTAGGCTAGGTATCATTTTGGTAATTTTACGTTGAACTCGTGCTATCTTGTCTACCGGTATATCGTTTTTGTAATAAGGGCACCAGCATTGAACGCAGTATTCCAGAAGAGGGCGGACTAAGGAATTGTAAAGGGTTAGGATAACTTCTTTGTATTTATGCTCAAATGACGTGCCTATAAAGCCAATTATTTTGTTTGCCTTCTTTACAACTTCTGAACATTGGTGACTCGTTTTTAGGTTACTCGATATTGTTACTCCCAGATCGGTTTCTCTGTCTACAATCTTAACCCACTAAGCCCCAGCTAGTTTAGAATAAATGTACATCCAGGGACCGGCCGTTTTGTCCAAATGTGTTTTTTTTTTTTTTTTTGCTAAAATGGAAGAAAAAGATGAGAAATGAAGAAAACAAAAATTACTCACCTCGGTCATTTGGAGGTCATACATCAGCTGGTGCCGGGCGGCCTTCAAACTTCCCGCCCGGCCAGCCACAGTTGAGTGCGGCAGCATGGCAGATGTACGATGCGGTCAGTTTTCGAGTGACGGTAATTTACACCACCCGAGCATCATGTGTGCCTTCATAGTTCATATATTAGTAACATGTATCACATAATGTCATTGTAAGTGAAGTTACAGTGTGAACAGTGCTTATATATAAGTCTTGTAAGTGCACACGAGTGGCAAGAGCGTGGCGCGTCCTCGTTGCCATGGATACTGGCGGCCATCATGGTCTCGGACAATAACAGAACGCACAAACTGTCACACACCCAGCTGACTGACATGCGCCACCAACACTTTCCTTTTTCTTGCGTCAATCCTTCTTACTCCCCTGCTTTATTCAGTTTTCATGTCTCTTCCCCTCTTTATTCAGTTTATTACTTTATCATATGTTTTATAGTTATACAATGTGAGTTTCATGCATTGTTTTACACATGTTTGACTTAGAAATTGTATATATTTACACTTATTGGTGTCCGTCACTGTTTTACGTATATTTGAGTGTCAATCTCACTTACATATTGTGTTCGGCACTTTTTTTTTTTTTTTTTTTCTATGTGATTGAGGGAGGCAAAAGGCATAACTGCCTATAGCGAGTGCCTCCCCCATAGTTGAAAGAGTGTCAGGGCCAAAATCAAGGGACGTTCGAGCCAAAATGCCTGGACACACGGATTTTGAAGCAATTTAAGTCATAGGAAGAGGGAAAGACTGATTCTGGGAGAAAGTTCCAGAGCTCAGCTGTTGAGTAGAAGATCGTTTTCTTTAAACTAATCTCTAAGTTTACGGAAGTTTGCTTTCATGAAATTAGGGACTTTCTCGATGTTGTTATTTTGTTTGTTGCTAGTAAGCTTTAAACTGATAGTTATCGTACGATGGTCGCTGTTACTGAATTCCTCACCAACATTCAAATTCTCTATCATATTTGTTGGTCAAGAATGTTATTACCACGGGTCGGCGATCAAACAAATTAATAGAGCGAAGTCTCTTGCAAGTTCGCATACAAGTCATGTCCGGAGTGTGAAGTAAGAATATCGTCCCACTTGGTCACAGGTAAATTAAAGTCGCCAATAGTAACGGTATCTTGTGAGATATTTACATCTGCAATTTGTTCGTAAATTCTCGGTCAGTTTGCACTTAATGAGCTGGAGGTCTGTATATTAATGCAAGAATAATTTGTGTAACTTTATTACTCTTTATTAGCACAAAGGATGTGTCGAAATTCACAACTTGAGGTTTTGACACAAGGGTTGGGTTAAGACTTTCTTTGATAACAAATTAAAACGCCACCACCATTATTATTTATTCGGCATTTCTCAAACAATACATAACTGGGAAGTGAATACTAAAAAGTCTCTGTCTCTGTCTGTATTGAGCCAAGATTCTGTTATGCCAATTACATCATCATTTTCTGTAAACACTAGTTCCTCTAAATCTGAAAATTTATTGCGTATGGTACGAGCGTTAGCATAGAAAAAAACTCTAAAGTTGTGGTTTTTGAACTTACAAAACGCTCTTTAATTAAGTTCTAGGTTCGGTTGACTCTGTTTCTTTTCCAGATATTCTTTACTGCGTCATTTAGCAAGCGGCCAAACCTTGCTGCTCCCACCTGGTTCAGATGTTCTCCGTCCTTCGAAAACAGATGATCTTCTTGGTAGAAGGCATCCCAGGTATTGATGAATCTGATGTCCTCCTCCTTGCACAAATTAGCAAGCCGACGATTAATGCTGGTGACTATATTGAAGAACTGGCTCTCTACTCCGATCCTTGGGACAATTCCTTATATTAAGATCCTGCAAGACTTTTCCTTGCAAGACTTTATCAGCTTCCGGTACTTGAGCATAAGGTCTTCTGATCAGGTTTGCTGCACGTCATTGGATCCAACGTGACATACACTGTGGTTGGCGAGACTTGTCTGGACACTTCGTTGATTACAGCAAGAACTTTGTTTACACCACCTCCCTGGATACAGAAGCGCTTCCTGGTCCCAGGTGTCCTGGCGCAGAGCTCTGTGAGTTGGGGACGAACCGCTGAGTCTCCAACCAGCCGAATTTCTTTCGATTCCTCTTTGTCGTCTGAGTCCTCAAAAATCTTGAGACGGTTGTGGGACTCGGTGATGGGGATGATCTTCCTGGGAGTGGGTCGAATGTTCCTCATGATACAGAAGTTGTCCTGAGGGAAGGCCAAGTTGCTAGTTGATTCCTCCTAAGCGGAGTTGTTATTTAATTTTTCCGCAACCAGTGGTTCCACTGGGGTCGGTGCTGCAGGCGTTGGGCTTTTTTGAAGTATTCCCTTTTCAATTCTTCCAAGACCCAATTTCTCCATCTCTATACCCATCACAATCTTCCACATGACTATCCTTTACTCTTCAATAATATACAAACCGATCCTTAATTTGTTCTCAATATTCTTGGTTGATCTTTTTCTTCTGACCTTTCTTGGAAAGGTCATATTACCACTCTTGCTAAAACATAATAAATGTTTTCTCCACTGCGTCTGTGGTTCTTCACCCCCGCACAACTTCTTGCTCTGTACAGGGACACTGTACGCCTATGTATCGAGTATTGTTTGCATGTGTGGGGAATTTCAACCCATACCGCACTTCTGGGAAGGCTAGAGCCAAAACCATTACGTCTCATTAACTCACTTCCTTTTAAACAAATGCCTACCATCTCTTTGTACACACCGCAATGTTGCATCTCGCTCACTCTTCTACTGCTATAACAATAATCATGTTCTTCAGAGCCTTCGCAGTGTATACCTCCTCCTTTGCAGAGACTTTTTTTTTTTTTTTTTTTTTTTAAGAGACAATGAATGGAGGAAGGAAAAACACAGATAAAACAAAAAGGTCCATGTGCCTAAAGGCATCCTCCATTCATAAAATGTTTGTAACAACTGGATTTAAACATTTGTTGATTGTAAGTTTGTGGAAAGCAATTCGAGGGAAGTGAATTCCAAAGAGTAGTAGCTCTGGGGATAAATGAATTCTGATAAGCAGAAGTTCTGCATTGTGGAGGAGAAAGTGTAAATTCATGGGCGCTCTCAGCTGCCCTAGTTCTACGGGGAAAGATGTGGAGAGGCGGCACAATTGAAGCAAGTTCCTCGGAACAATTGCTGTGAAAATATCTGTAGAATAATGCAAGGGATGCAACGTTTCTTCGTATGGCTAATGTAGGAAGGTCCTGTGTGATTGCAGGGTTATTGATTATTCTAATAGCTTTATTTTGAATTTTGTCCAACTGCCTCAATGCAACCACTCCACTTCCACCCCACAGAGGTGAACAGTAATCCATCTGAGAGCGCACATGACTTTTATATATTACGGCCAACTGCTCGTCAGTGAAGAATTCTCGAACTCTGTACAGGAGTCCCAGTTTTTTAGAGGCATTCTTAGCAATGCTTCTAACATAATGTGTCCAGCTCAAGTTAGTAGTTAATGTTACACCGAGAATGTCAATACAGGGGAAGTGGGAATATTTACATCATTAAAAAATATATGGGAGTCAGTGAGATTCTGTCGGTTAGAAAATTGAATGTACTTGGTTTTCTGTGCATTAAAGGAAACTAGATTCTCTTGTCCCCATTCATTAATTCTAGAAAGGTCCTGGTTCAGAGAAATTGCAGTGTTTATTTTTGAATTTATAAGATCGGGTTGGGTGAAAGAATTGGTAAATGTGAAGGAACTGTGGAGTGTTGAGTCATCTGCGTAGGAATGTATTGGATTATGAGTGGTAGATATGAGATCATTGATATGAATGAGGAACAGAGTTGGGGCCAAAACTGATCCCTGGGGAACACCAGCATTTATTGAGTGAAATTGAGAATAAGGCCATCTACCATTACACGTATTTTTCTGTTATGAAGATAAGAAGAAATTAGTGGAACTAATGATGCAAGGCCGTAGTGTGACATCTTCGACAATAAGGATTGATGCCAGACTCTATCAAATGCCTTTGATATATCCAGTGCTATTGTATGTGTTTCACCATGTTGGTCTGTAGCTTGGTTGATTTGATGCGTAAGAAGGCAAAGAATGTCTGCAGTTGATCGACATCGTCTAAAACCATATTGCCTATCACTGATTAATTTATTATTCTCCAGATGCTTAATTATGTGATTATTTAATATAATTTCAAAAACTTTGCCAAGAGTGGAAGTTATAGCTGGGGGGCAACCGCCTTTAAACACACTTCCACCCCTATTGTGGGGTGTACCCTAAAGGGTGTGTACCTAAAAAATATTATTTCTTTCACATCTTCATTTGTTTTTATTACGACTTGCTGTCTTGTATTGTGACTATAGGTAGCGCCAGCGAACTTGACAATAATCTTGACCCCTTAACTTCTTATAACTCGAAATAAATTAAAGCAATTAGACTGATGTTTTTATCATTTGGATGTCCACCAGGAAATAAATGTGGATATTTACAGTCAGTTTGATCTAGGCCCCTTTGAGTTACAGAGAGGTCAGGGATCAAGATTATTGTCAAGTTCGTTGGCGCTACCTATAACACTAGACGATTTTACCTTTATCAGATAAGGAGTTCCTTAGTAAAATGGTCAACCTAATTAATAATGTCTTGTATTGGCCTTTTTGGATAAGCATACGTAATAGTATGTTTTGTATTATTATTATTGCGTTGAAAGTGTACCTCGTATCTTCTAATTTAACAAATACCAAATACTGATTAATGGTATATTTATAATACATAGTTACAAAGATTCTGCAACATAACCATTATGTACTGCCACTTATTTGTTATCAAGGAGAATGTTTATATTTTGGTAAATGAAAATTATTAATTTTTGTGGTCTTATTTTGGCACTAATTTGTCATATGCTTTATTTTGTGTACTTAAACATAGTATACTCACCGCATCACCCCACCCACCTCCCAAGCATCCAGAGAACTTGAGCGGGGTTGAGAGAGACATTAAGCTCTCTACTGCAGCCTACATGTATAATAATATAAGGCAAAGCGTCTTACTCTCTCTCTCGCTCGCTCGCTCTCTCCTCTCTCATAATTACACACACACACACACACACACACACACACACACACACACACGAGGGTAGGTGTGGTGGAGTGGTCTTGGTACTGAATATGGTAACCTTAGGGTCCCAGGTTCAAATCCCAATATATCAAGGTAAGATATTATTGTGATAGAGTTTGTGCTGTACTTATTAGTGTCAATATATTACCATAAAGAACACCAACACTACATGGAAACGACTCTTGCAGTTTCAATAACTATATAATTGTGTGGATATTCTCGTATTCAAAATGTGCAATGGGAGAAAGTATCAATGAATGGCAAGCTCACTATTAGATTGGATATTTTGACACGTTTCACTTCTTTTTCATCCCACCCAGGTGTCGATTTTTGGGGGGCGAGCGATAACGAGGCTGGAATTTTGACAGGGATACTTTCTAACAAACATTTTACATATTTATGTTGAAGGGTATCTGGGGAAGCGGTTATTTTATTTGAAGGGGGTTTGCGGCCAGTTGTTCTTCGTTTAAGGGGCAAACTAAAAATGTATTGCTTGAAAATGTCAATGTAATTATTGATTTAGCCAAACTTCATTATAACCCCCAAGACGTCGCACCAAAGTTCAGTAACGAATCGTGATATTACAGTGTTTAAGTTTATATCAGCCTTGTGCATGCTGTGGGGATCACTATAAATATTCGATTGTTTTGTATTCTTTAAATCGTTAAATACTTTTGATTTACCTAATCTTGTTTTGTGTTCTCCCAACAGGTAAGATGGTGTTTCCTGTTGTTTGCAAGATCGTGAGTACCTTAGTTATTTTTACTATATTGGGTTAATAACCGATTCAATTCAATATAAGATAACTTCGAACACTGAAGGCCAAAATGTTGTTCCTCATAGTGATCTTACGTATGAAAGTATAATTAGTATGAATGAATTGCGAGTGTGGTTTCTTATAATTATCAGTGGACTAATCAGATAAATGATTTACTACAGAAAAAACTACACTCGTACTTCAATCAGGCCAATTATATTTCCATGTATAAGAACAAGGAGAGGAACAGAACTTATGTGGTCAACTGTACACTGAAGGTCAAAATGTATGTCTTATAATGTACAGTCATGGTGATAAATTCCTAGACACTTATAGAGGCTCAATTATGATACACTGGTGAGCCATTTTGATACACTGGTTGAGTCACACTGATCCAACTACAGGGATTCATGAGTTAACCCTTTGAAGATTATGAAGCATTTTGACAGGTTATGCTGGCTATCAATAGACGATTTTATACAATTTAGGACAGATCTGCGGGAATTAGGCCTATAAGGGTAAAGACAATCTCAATTATCCCTCTGACTTCCATATACCCTTTCTAATATGAATATAATAGTCTAATAATAGCCAGAAAACAGAAAAGATATACGTCATCGTAATCTTCTAAGGGTATATAGCTCATGACGGTGTTTTTATCGTTAGATGTTCAGGTGTTCTTGACCAGGGGCCGGATACTCAAAGCCCAGCCTTAGTTCTAGGCCTTAGTGGTCTTATGGTACCTTCCACTAAGGACAGGATATGGTGCCACAGTTATGGGACAAATGTCCCATACACAAAAGTTCTTCAAAACGCCTTATGTTGTTCGTAAGTCGCGAAGGCGATATATCTCGTTATTCTCACCATATTTCGTTCCATCAATCACAGGGAGTTGTTATTCTTGCATTAAAAACTAACTATCAATCACAAAGGATAACTATAGTCAGCTGAGAAATGTAAACAAAATGTCACGGACACAGAGAAAGTTGTCATGTCAAATCCAAGCTGTTATTATGTCGTTATTGATAATAAATAAAGTAGGTGTGCAGTTTTCGCATTACCAAAACAAAACAAAAAATGCATACGCAACTCTGCGGTCTATAATTCTGCAAGTAGTATTGAATCTCTTACATAAGAACATAAGAACATAAGAAAATGGGAGTCTTCAAAAAGCCGATCGGCCCATACAAGGCAGATCCCTGTCACACCCAACCCCAATTACAGGCCCAACTCACTAATACCTTGAGTACTGTCCCCACCAAAATGGTCAGGGATTAACACAAGATTACGGGGGTCTGCTGAACGTCGATTGGCTCACACCTGGTAGATCCCCCTCACACCCAACCCATCTCGTCCATATGCCTATCTATCTAATTTTATCTTAAAGCTCCCTATCGTTCTTGATCCCACTATATCACTTGGTAGCCTATTCCACCCATCTACAACTCTGTTACCAAACCAATATTTGCCTATATCTTTTTCTGAAAAGAAATTTATCTAATTTGAAACCATTTGTACGAGTGCTATCACTGAGCTTTAGTAAATTGTTCATGTCCCCTTTATTAATCCCACTAACCCACTCTTAGGTAAAATAGGTTTATATACAGTATATATATATATATATATATATATATATATATATATATATATATATATATATATATATATATATATATATATATATATATATATATATATATATATATATATATATACACTGTATATACTGTATATATCACAATATATAAAATATATATAGGAAAGAAATAGTGACCATAATCTGTGACCTTTTCCATTCACCTTGACCTTTGAATAACAAAAACACAACATTTGGACAATCTTTGCATTGACCAACCAAATTTGCCAGCAAAATTTGGTGACGATACATAACCCGTTCAGTACAGTTATGTTGGTTTCATTTCATACTTGATACTAAGAAAATTTAATTAAGTTTATGAAGGGCCTCCATAAAATTTGCTGGCTTTCAACTATCTTTACCCTTTTTACTACCACAGATCCTTCATAAGCTTCACAAAATTGTCTAATTATAGCTAGAATACAATAAATAAGACGTCACCAGTATACAAAGGGTTTAAAGACAATTATCAACACTCTTCTTTTGTTCTTTTACCTTGACCTTTAACCTTAAGTATTATAATATATATATATATACTGTATATGCTTGAAATATATGGTATTTAAGTAAAATGCAACTAACAGTCGTCAGCTTATCGAAAATTTTGTGTTTTTATGATGAAGGTTAACTTATGACCTTGGCTTGTGACCTTGAACTTTATGTAGGATTATATTTTTGTTTGCTTTGATGTAACCCTAGAAAATCAATTAAGTGTGTCAAATTTCATTAAAGATCATCAGTTAGTTTCAGAGGTATTAAAGGAATAGTTGACCTTGACCTTTGACCTTCATCTTGACCTTTATCACGTCTGAAAATTTAACATTTTAATTTTCCCTTAATGCACAACTGTTTCAACAAATTTTGTGAAGTTTACATGAATAGTAAAGAAATTAGCATATTGACCTTATAGATGACGTTGACCTGTGAACTTGACCTATCAAATGGAATTATGTTTATTCTTGTATGACCTTGCTCTAGGCATTCCGAATATGCATGATATGCCTAATGAGAATCTTACATTAAAAAAGAAATACTAGTAAAAGTCATATATCGACCTTTAACCTTGACCTTTGACCTTGACTTTCGACCTTAGAATTTCTTATCAAGGATTTAGTTAGCTTAACAGCATTGTTCGTATTAACTAACATTATGAATATGGTGTAGCCTAATTTGTATAAAAGCTTATTGATTATAAATAGTGATCATATACTGTGACCTTGACCTTTGACCTTTGATAAAAGTAATAGACATATATTTGGATAATCGTCGCATTGACCAACTGAATTTGCCTGTATAATGTTATGACAATACATTAAACAGTCAAGGAGGAGTTTAGGGAACATTACAAATACTCTTATTTTGATCTTGCCCTCTGACCTTAACTATTACAACATTTACGTGAAATTTGATAATTATACAGTATATTAGGCTATATTTAAGTAATAAGCCATAACACAGCCAGTTTTATAAAATGTGAGTAATATTTTTTAATAAATAATAAAAGTTGAACTTTGACCTTGACCTGTGATCTATATGTAAGAGTACATTTTTGTTTGCATTGCCATTGCCCATGAAAATCAAATAAGCATGCCTAAAACACATCAGTTAGTTTCATATATATTAATAGAATAGTTGACCTTGACCTATGTCCTTTATCTTGACCTTTATATGTCTCAACATTTGTTAGTTTCCTTTTCACTTAAAGTGCAGCTATCTCACCAAATGCTGTGTAGTTTGCATGGAAAGTAAAGAAAATAGCATATTGACCTTTTATTTGACCTTGACCTGTGGCCTTGACCTTTCATATGTAATAGAATAGTTTATTGTGTGACCTTGGCCTAGGTGTTCCGAATATACATGGTAAGCCTAGTGAGAATCTAACAGTTAGTATAAGAAATACTAGTAAAAATACTATTTTGACCTTTGAACTTACCCTTTAGAATATGTATCTAAAGTTTGTGCAATACGATATCAATGTTACCAGTAACTTGTAAAGTGAAAATGAAGACATTTGAATAAAAACTAAAAATAAATAGTATTAGTTGACCTTTCACCATGACCTGTGACCTTGACCTTTATGTCAGAGTAACAAATTATTTTCATTGACATTGCCAAGGAAAATCAAAATAAGCATGACTAATTTCATTAAAACCCATCAGTTAGTTTCATTTATATTTATAGAATAGCTGACCTTGACCTTTGACCTTTGACCTTGACCTTCATGATATGTGTCTCAAAATGTATTATTTTCCTTTTCATTAAAAGTGCAACTATATCGCCAAATTTTGTGAAGTTTGCATGAAAAGTAATGAAATTAGCATATTGACCTTATATTTGACCTTGACCTGTGAACTTGACCTTTCATATGGAATTGTATAGTTTCTTCTATGACCTTGTCCTAAGTATTCCGAATATACATGGTGAGAATTTTTAGTTTTAGTGAGAATCAAACAGTTAATATAAGAAATACAAGTAAAACAAACATTTTGACCTTTGACCTTGACCTTTGACCTTACCCTTCAGAATATATATCTAAAATTTGGTCAATAAGATATCGAGGTTACCAGTAACTTGTATAGTGAAAATGAAGGCATTTGAGTTAAAACTAAGACATGAAATATTGACCTTATTTTTAACCTTGACCTTTGACCTTAACCTTAAGGTTAAATAAAACAAAACAAAAATTGACTGACCTTCGCATTGACCAAATGAATATACCTGTGAAATTTGGTGAAAATCCATCGAACGGTCTAGGAGGAGTTACCGGACGGACGACGGAAGACGACGACGACGGACGGCGACGACGACGGACAAGCTGAATTGTGGTGCACAGTATACAGGCGGGACCTGTGTGTGCGATACCACTCTGCTTCGCAGAGTTGATAAGTGATTATCGTAAAGATATAGCCCTGCAAATATGTCAAGGGGAGACTGTTGAAGTGCTCACAAGATATAGCCTAATCAGGATTGTAAGGCCAGAAATGAGTGCAGGGCATAGTGCAGGGCCTGCAAATTTAGGCTAGAGGTCATTCTAGTGAAGCCTAGACCTATTTCAATATAATTATTGACACTACAGCTTGGCTAGGTACTACTGTACTTAATTTCGGCTACTCATTTGTGTTACGATTTTATAGATCGAGTCGTGGAGTTATACAATGTAGGCTAGGCCTATGCCTATATTTCTTTTTTGGCTAGGTAAGCCTAGTTTTTTCTGTAGAACACTAACAATAAAGTTATTTTCCCCTAACTCAAAGACAATAACACATGACTGAATCAATGACTTCCATATCTCTCTCTCTCTCTATATATATATATATATGTTAGTATAGCCATGTAATAGATTCTCTTTTAAACAGACGAGGTTAAAAGCAATAGCAGTTTCAGCATTCAGGATTTTATTGTTACAGCTTTCAATAGTTCTTACAATTTTCCTCTGGGGTTCAGAGATGAGGTACAAAAGGTTAGCAAAATTCATGGTGGATCCAACGTTTCACAACTAAACATCCTGCATCTTCAGGGAATGGAGAGGTAATGATTAGAATAGGGACAAAGCATCATATTTATACAAAATTCGAGGATCAAGTAGAGGGAGGTGGGCGGAGCTACTGGGTGTGTGGTGGCTGTTCATTGGTGGAACGCAGTCTATTCGCGAGACGGGCACTAAACCATATCGGTGGTTGGTTGTTGGCTGTGGGTGGCTGTGATTGGTTGGTGTTGTCAGTTGTTTGCTGAGCGTTGAAGCGTAAGGGAGGGGGGCGCGGGGCGAGAGGAAGGGGGCAGCATGCCTGTAGCGCTTGCCTGAAGGAAGAATTTGAAGGTCTTGTGTTTGGTTGTTGATGCTGGGGTTCAGTGTTTGGATGTATAGAGCTTCTAAAATAGCTAGTCTTCTGGGGTCTGATTCTTTGTCGAGTATGGTGGTTTGTTTGTCTAAGTCGGCGCGAGTTAGGGCAAGATGGTGGGGGGCTTGATAGTGATCTTTTATAGCGCCAGATTGAAGGTGGAGGGTTAGTCGACGGGAAAGGCGAGTCTGTGTCATTCCAACATAGGATAGGGGTCCACAGTCCCCAGAGGTGCAAATATGCTGGTATATCACATGATCGTCTTTCGGTTGGTTGGTGGAAATGGGGCGGTTACGGAGGACAAGGTTGGAGGTCTTAGGAGATTTGTAGTAAATAATGAGTTTGATTTTATTGTCAGGGTTGGTGGGAGGACGTTTTTGTTAATTATTTCTTTCATAATGGATTTGTCTGTTGTGTGGTCGGAAGACATGTAGTTTCTGTAGAAAAATATAATGTCATTGGCCGGGTTGGTGCTAGGGGGGTCTTGTTTGTACCATTTTTCTAGGTAGTGGTTGATGGCATTGGTGACGTCAGTGTTGGAATACCCATTGTTGACTAGTACCTGGGTGAGCCTTTCCAGTTCATTGTGTGTGTCATTCCAGGTGGTGCAATGGGTGAGGGCTCTCCTGACATAGGCGGCGATGGTGGACTGTAGGTATCGTTTAGGGCATTCACTTTCCCCATTAAGACATTGGCCTTTCCCGTCGACTAACCCTCCACCTTCAATCTGGCACTATAAAAGATCACTATCAAGCCCCCCACCATCTTGCCCTAACTCGCGCCGACCTAGATAAACAAACCACCATACTCGACAAAGAATCAGACCCCAGAAGACTAGCTATTTTAGAAGCTCTATACATCCAAACACTCAACCCCAGCATCAACAACCAAACACAAGACCTTCAAATTCTTCCTTCAGGCAAGCACTACAGGCATGCTGCCCCCCTTCCTCTCGCCCCGCGCCCCCCTCCCTTACGCTTCCACGCTCAGCACACAACTGACAACACCAACCAATCACAGCCACCCACAGCCAACAACCAACCACCGATAAGATTTAGTGCCCGTCTCGCGAATAGACTGCCTTCCACCAATGAACAGCCACCACACACCCAGTAGCTCCGCCCACCTCCCTCTACTTGATCCTCAAATTTTGTATAAATATGATGCTTTGTCCCTATTCTAATCATTACCTCTCCATTCCCTGAAGATGCAAGATGTTTACTTGTGAAACGTTGGATCCACCATGAATTTTGCTAACCTTTTGTACCTCATCTCTGAACCTCAGAGGAAAATTGTTAGAACTATTGAAAGCTGTAACAATAAAATCCTGAATGCTGAAACTGCTATTGCTTTTAACCTCGTCTGTTTAAAAGAGAATATATATATATATATATATATATATATATATATATATATATTTACAGTATAATCCATATTTGCAATTATGCCTATACCTAGGGTTATTTGTAGATTTGTGTTTGTATTCCAAGCGAAGCTAAGAGATGGAAGAGTTTTTGTGTAGTGCGTTGGTGGGTGTCAGTGGAGAGGTACGTACTGTCATGTTGACTGCCCCTCCATTGACAGAGTTGTTAAGTTTAGATTGCACCTTATATTAGGGAACTTAGAACACCCCCCGGAGGTCCCATAAGCTAAGGCGGCATTCAGCCATGTTTTTCAAGATGGATGCCCCCATATTAAGGTTTGAGTATGACCTCAGAAGGACACATGGGGATACTAAGGCGGCAGTTGGGAGATATGGCGCCATAGATCGCCCATGAAATTTGTGTGTATCCGGCCCCAGTACTGTACAGCCTAGCACATAGATTATGTTCCTTTCTGAACCTTTGAACAACATAAACGAACCCCTAATTACCAAATATGAAATAATATTGTGAAATTCATAATAAACGAAAATTGATTATACACCTATAATATTACGCAATTAAAAAATACACACACACACACACATACGCAATACACACACCACTCCCTCTAATAAATACACACACACACACACACAGAGCACTCTCTCTAATAAACACATACACCCCCCTAAAACAAAAAATAAAAAAACATTGTACCGTCTTGATGTCACTATTCAGTTTACCTTAGTGACCTTTATATTATGCGCTCTCTCTCTCTCTCTCTCTCATGCTTTGATTTACCTCTTGCTTTCTCCAACTTTTACATTTCCTATTTACACTAGTCCATTCTGTGTAAATTACAATCTCCCCTCTCTCATTGTACCAAGTCTCCCTGCCTGTATGGTCTCCCTTAATATCAACATCTCACTTTATCCCAGACTCTTCCTGGTTCATGTACCAATATTATTTTTGTATTTCTTTTCTATTCCAATATGTTTGTGTTTGGATAGATTTTCGCTGAACTCTTGATGTTCCGAAGCATAATTTACACACTACCCTATATTGTATCTTGTAAATATTGTCATGATTTAGGCACTACAATTCAAAATTATACAGGGTGTTCCAAAATATGTGTGACGCATTTCTTTTCAAATGCAAATATCAGGTTAAATAATTACTAAAGAGACTCAGTTCAGACGGATACAGCTTTGGACATTTATAGTAAGGCTAAATGACCGTGACTACACCTCAGCCGTAATAATGATCCCTTTGATGATTATGACGCATGTTGACGGTATATTCTGGCTATTATTAAACGACTTTATACAGTTTGGGAAGAATCTGAGGGAATTATAGGATTAATGACGGTCTCCATTAACCCTCCGCATCCATATACCCGTCCAAATATAAAGGAATCGTCTTCTCAAAGCCGGAATACAGAAAATAACTGCGTCATGGTATCTTCCAAGGTTTAAGTATTCACCGATTTAGAATCGCTGGACCTTTAAAGTCAAACTCTAAATTTGTTTCGCTAATACATACAGCACTCACTGTCAGATCTTGTTTGGGTCTGATACTGATTGAAATGAGCACACGCCTACTTATTACGGCTTATGACTATAAATAATTGTCAAATTTAAGTTGCTGATACTACAGTAATTTAGATATTGAAACTATTTCTTATTGTAAAAGACATGGCAGTTTTGATTCATTATGTCATCATATTTGATTAATTTCTCACTTCTTGTATATATTTCTCTGTTCGTTTCTTCCATTCATTTTCCTCCCTCTCTAATATTAGTTTTCTTTACTGTGTTCTCATATATTGTATGCCATTCTTCCTATCATTGATTACTTGTTATGATAGTTATGGTTCTGTTAACTTATTGTTGATCATGGATATACTGTTGATCGGGTATATTTATCCCCGTAGCTTACCTGTGACCTGGTTTGTGTGGCAGTTATGTAACGTTAACCCCTTGATATACCGGCGACGTCATTCAAACTTTACTGTGGCTACTATTAGACGATTGTATTCAGTTAAAAAATACCTCTAGCAATTAACAGGCTTCTAACTAAATCATTTGACAATGTTTATTACCACAGACCACTCTTAAACTGCAAAAATCGTCAAAATATAGCTAGACTAAAATTACAATTTCGTCGCCGGTACAAAAGGGGTTAATGTGGAATGTGTGAGTCTGGACAATAGTGGACTGATGAATAAAAGTATAACGGGAAGCAGAGGCGGCTTTGTGTGGGTGGGTGTGTGTGTGAGAGAGAGAGAGTGTGTGTGTGGGTGTATGCGTGTGAGAGAGAGAGTGTGTGTGTGTGAGTATGTGTGTGTATGAGAGAGAGAGAGAGAATGTGTGTGGGTGTGAGAGAGAGAGAGAGTGTGTGTGTGTGTGTGTGTGTGTGTGTGAGAGAGAGAGAGAGAGAGAGAGAGAGAGAGATAGTATGTGTGTGTCTGTGTGAGAGAGAGATAGTGTGAGTGTGTGCGTGTAATGATACTAATGATAATCAGTGTCTTTCAATCTGGCAGGCAATGAGGCCTAAAATAGTTTCCGTTTCAAAAGATCCCATAAAATGAATGGCGGATTCAATTTGGTCATTGATAAATATCGATAATAGTGCTGGTTTGATTCCCTCTTTATCCATTGTAAATATTTGCTGACCTATAAATTCTTCCTAATACTATTATGTTGAAACAGAATGTAGAGTTGGGGTTGATACAACACAATTGACAGGTAAATATTGTTGTAACCTGATAGTTAGTAATATTACTAGTACAATCTTTGTGCATGTTTATTAGCTGCTATATTTTAGCTGATGTAAATTGACCACTGTCCTGTATATACTAATTTTCAGTACACCGGTATTATGAAGAATTTGTAACAAATTATGATGTTTATACGATCACTCAAGTGAAATCGCACACACACACACACAGACAATTCATACAAGTTTAAAGACCGTTTTGTCCACAGAGAATGTGGTTACAGTCTCACGCCCTAAATGGCAGCTTTCCAGGCGGCCCTGTCAATGGCTACCTCTGTTGTCAAGTTCTTTATTTTGAGATCGGACCGGAGTACCCGAGCCCATGTCATTCTAGGTCCACCCCTACGCGCAGCTTCCCCCACGTTCACAGTCCGGCATTTAATAACCAAGTTCTGATCATCCATTCTCTCCACATGTCCAAACCAACCAAGTCGGCTCGTACGCATCATTTCACTGACAATCCTAATGCCCAGACGCCTTCTCAATTCCTCGCTCGTTACCCTGTCCCTAAGATTAACATCACACATCCATCTCACCATTTTCTTCTCATTCTATTGATATCCTCCGCTTTAACCGGCCACGTCTCAGAGACATAGGTAATCGCACTCCTAACACACAAGGTATGGGGTGGGAGCCCTCTTATGGTCAGGAGTATCAATAGCTCTCTAAACTTTCCCCATCCACTTCTGACTCTAGCACTGGAGCTAGCTTCGGCGCCACTTCCGGCAAAAACCGTATCGCCCAGGTAGCAGAACTTATTCACACACTCCAGTGTTACACTGTCGAAATCAACACTGACAGGTGGGTCATTTAATACAAGATCTCCCTTGCACACTTCACATTCAAAATCTATAATTCTTGTCAAAGGTCCTCTAGCTACACTACCCAGTCACTATGGACGCAACATTGAATTGAGTTACTTCCCACCCACTTCCCACATACTGCGCATGGATAGTCGCCGCTTCTTTCCATAGTTCCACGCCCTACACCACAAATCATGACCTTTGTTTTATCTATGTTAACTCTTAGACCCTTATTTGCCATACCTTCCCTACATCTTTTGAACTTCGCTTCTGCTTCCTGTGCACTATCTGCGATAAGAACTAGATCATCTGTATATAACAGCTCCCATGGGAGTCCTGTCCTAAATTCCCTTCACAGAGCCTTCAGGAATAAAGCAAACAGTAATGGGGTCAGCACTGAACCTTGGTGAACTACAACATTCACTGGGAACTCTTCGCTCAGGCCCTCGTTTACTCTAACTGCTGTCCATGACCCCTCATACATTCTCATTATCACACGCCGCATGCAGCCACTCTTCTATTCCGAGTTTTCTCATAGCCCACTGCACTACCTCCCTGGGCACCCTGTCAAAGGCCTTCTACAAAAAAATAGGTATAACTCCCTGTTTTTCTCTAAGTACGTCTCTTGCATTTACCTAAGAATGAAGATAGCATCAGTTGTGCCACTTCCCGGCATAAATCCAAACTGCATGTCGCTGATAGCAACACTTTCCCTGATCATGCATTCAAAGACCCTTTCGCTGACTTTCATGACTTGATCGAGCATTTTCAAACCCCGATAATTTCCATGTCTAAGGAGTCACCCTTGCCTTTGTATATATTTACAATAACACTTACCTGCCATGCATCGGGAATTTTGTCCTCCTTTATGATAGCATTAATCAGCTCTGTGACCAATTTTACCCCAACATCTCCAGCTGCTTTTAGCATCTCAGCGACAATGCCGGAGCTCCGATCAGCTTTCCCGGACTTAATTTGATCTATAGCACTTTTAACAGCGTCGTACCCTATCAAAGGCGGAGGGCCTTGTACTGGGACTACAGTGCTGAGCTGTTCCCTGTTCCATTCAAACTCCACATTAAGCAGTCTTTCATAATGCTCCTTCCATGCCTTTCTGATTTCGTTTTCTGTGTAAACAGTCATGCCACTGTCATATTTATGCATCTTATACCCACGACGTCCTGACTACAGTCCCTCACATTCTTAGCTAATTTATATACCCCATTGGTATTATTAGTGCTGCAAACTTGTTCTATTACGCTCTCCTGTATTATTTTTTTTGCCCTGTAGACCTCTTTTCTAGCATTACGTTTGGCAGACAGGTATTTTTCCTCACTGCCACCTTCCTTCCATACTTTGAAACATCTCTTCTTCTTTCTGACTGCAGCTTCGACGTCGTTGTTCCACCACTAGGAGAACGTATGTCTGGGTGGCCCCTTTGTTTTGCCTCGAGGAGGCTGTGTTCTATAAAGTTTCATTTGCTATCAACATGATCTGGCCTAACACCCATTCTCCTTTCGATTTCCATCATTTTGTTGTGGAATCTGTCTCTGTACTTCTCTTTTTCCAACAACCATACTTTCCTTTTAGGCAAATGAACTTTCTTTCTAACAAGAACTCTACTTAGGCACATGTCACACACTAGGAGCTTGTGTTGGGGGATGCATTCTTCACCTGGTATGATCTTGGTGTCTCTAACCAATTTCCTGTCAGATTTGCTGATAAGGAAGTAGTCTATCTGGCTACTGGAGCCACCTGATTCATTTATCAGATGGTTCATCCTCTTCCTAAACATAGTATTACACACCACCATCCCCGTGGCAGCACAGTGCTCCAGTATGTATTCGCCTCCCAGGTTCCTTCGGCCATAAAGCTCGGTTCACACATGCACGAATTAACGTCCCGTCCGGCCACGACCAAAGAAATAGGCAGGACGGCATCAATCTGGAGGCCCTATGGTACACATGCACGAATTAACGTCCCATTAGTCCCTGACCCTTTAATTCGCCTGCAAACGAGCAAGGACGCCGGCAAAATCGCCTATGGTCGGTACACGGACATGCGGTGTCGCCATCTCACGTGACTGACGCGACAGTGACACATCGCTGACTCTCCTTCCAACGTTTTTTTGCCGCCGTGCTCATCCCGTTCGTCGGCGTCTAGACACCGCCAGTTGACGTCTATACGCAGTCTGTCGGCGTCTAGACGTCGACTACTCCCGTGGGTGTCCCGGCCTGACACGTTTTGTGGCAGTTGCCCTGGCCCACGCCGACCATTTTATGCATGCACAAAATGGTCGCCGTCTCCCGCCCCGTGTCCTGTGTGCTGGCGACACCACATGTCCCTGTACCGACCATAGGCGATTTTGACGGCGTCCTTGCCCGTTTGCAGGCGAAATAAGAGGTCGGGGCCGGACGGAACGTTAATTTGTGTATGTATGAACCGAGCTTAACCCTGTCCTCCGTGCACACCCTGATATCTGTCGGCACCTGCCCCGACAAGCCCATTCAAGTCTCCTCCCACAATTACTACCTCCCCTTCCTTGCATCCAACAACCACCCCTAGTTATTCATTCACAGAACCGTTCTTTGATATTTCTACCTAAGCCTGCTTGAGGGGCATATGCCGATATAACATCTATGACTCTAGCCCCGACTTACATTCTTAGTAAAATCAGTCTTTCATTTAACCTTTTAGCTTCTATAACACAATCTGCCCACCTCTCTGCCACCAGGAAACCTACCCCTCCTGTACTATTCTTAATTTCCCTTTCATATAATCTTGAAGCGTTTATTTTTACCCATAATCCACCTCGCACTCCCCCCTTTCCACCGGGTTTCCTGGGCATAACATACATCCACTCGTCGTCTCTCTAGCATCTCCGCAATCTCACCTGTCCTTCCTTTCATATTTCACACACACACACACACACACACACACACACACACACAAATATGTGTTTGTTATCATTGGTACAGACAAGGTAAAGTATATCAAGGACCAGCATCTGTCAACACCTTTTGTTGATTGTTTTTTTCTCTCTCTCTCTCTTTCTCTCTCTCTCTCTCTCTCTCTCTCTCTCTCTCTCTGTCTCTCCTATCTATCTATCTATCTATCTATCTCTATATCTCTATCTATCTATCTCTCTCTTTCACGAAATGTATGTAAAATCCATCGCGAATGGTTGCTAATCATGTGTAATTGAAAATATTATATATACAGTGGGTTATTAATAAAATGGTTGATATTAAGGATTTATTCACCAGATAGAATAAGACAATTTTGCTCCGTGCCCCTTCGGGTGAGTCTTCGTTTTTTCAGTTAATACAAATGTCAAAGTTTTCGAAAGAAGAATATAATTACACTGATGGGATAATGTTTTTTACAAACCTACGCATTAATTTAATTTTGCAAATAAGATACAAACTAGTTAGGTAATTTGCATATTGATGTTTGTTTAAATAATGGTGTTGGCTATTGTGATTGCTAGGACTGGTTCCATCATTATTGTATTTATCATCTGCCAAGGAGCATAGGAAGATTGTGTGTTCTGCCAGGTAATTATGATGTGTATTATGGTTTGATCCAGCATTTTTATACTACCACATGAAACAACGGTGCTCACAATACCATAATCAGCGAAACTGAGTGAAATACAGAGTAGAGATATTCTTAATCTATTCTCTTCCATTAAATAGTTATTATATTTATCGATAACTACTATATGTGTAATAACTACAAGGAATTAAGACTCAGCCCGAGGTCATAGAAAACATGGTCTTATTTGTGTCTGATGAATACGTCATTAAAGTGTGAAAACATTTATTGAATCTCCCTGCATAATTCGTTATTAACCAAAATACCTAGATAACACGTATCCCGATGTTATAATTGTATTAGCAATTGTAACATATATATTGACAAGTAGTTTCCACTGTTGACGAACTATTGAGTTTGACTGTACATATCGGCTAATTGAAAAAATAAATAAAATCATACTGAGGAAAAAAAATACATCTTAACTCCATTGTAGCCTGACCTTTGACTGACCATAGGTCAAAGGTCATCAGCTGTTGAGGTTACCTTGATACATTCACAAAGGAAAGGTTATGAACAAAGTTAAGAAAGAGTTTTAACCTTTCAATTAAATACCGCCATTTTTATAATTGTAGCTACTTCCGCACGATTTGATTCAACTTGAGAAGAAACTATCTCATTTGATGGATACTTGAGGTCACCCTTATCCATTCCATCCCTACAAGTCCTTCCTAAGCCAAATAACGTACCGGTAATCAGGCAGTAACATTTATACAGTGATAGGTTAAATATCACAGCTGGTGTATGGATAGGTTTAGAAAGGGAAAGTACAGTTTGTCGTTCCATAAACTGTTCCTTATATGAACACCAAGAGGCAATATATAACATCATCTCGCTCAAAAAAGAGATACGTGGTATACAGACAGGCAGAGAGGCAGACAGACAAACAGACAGAGAGGCAGACAGACAAACAGACGGATAGGAGAACAATAATTAGCCTATTGGGCAGGCATGAAGTGAAATATGAAACACGCAGACAACAATACAGATATACACACATGAAACAAGCAGACAACCATACAGACATACACACATGACACAACCATGCAGACATACACACATGACACAAGCAGACAACCTTACAGATATACACACATGAAACAAGCAGACAACCATACAGACATACAAACATGAAACAAACAGACAACCATACAGACATACAAACATAACACAACCAGACAACCATACAGACATACAAACATGACACAAACATGCAACCATACAGACACACAAACATGAACCAAGCAGACAACCATAAATACATACAAAATGAAACAAGCAGACAACCATACAGACATTCAAACATGAAACAAGAAGACAACTATACAGACATACAAACATGAAAAAACAGGCAACCATACAGACATACAAACATGAACCAAGCAGACAACCATACAGACATACAAACATGAAACAAGCAGGCAACCATACAGACATACAAACATGAACCAAGCAGACAACCATACAGACATACAAACATGAAAGAAGCAGGCAACCATACAGACATACAAACATGAAACAAGCAGACCACCCTACAGACATACAAACATGAAACAAACAGGCAACCATACAGACATACAAACATGAACCAAGGAGACAACCATACAGACATACAAACATGAAACAAGCAGGCAACCTTACAGACATACAAACATGTAAACAAGCAGCCATACAGACATACAAACATGAAACAAGCAGACCACCATACAGACATACAAACATGAAACAAACAGGCAACCATACAGACATACAAACATGAACCAAGGAGACTACCATACAGACTTACAAACATGAAACAAGCAGGCAACCTTACAGACATACAAATATGTAAACAAGCAGCCATACAGACATACAAACATGCAGAGAGGGAAGCATGCATACAAACCTGCAGGTAGGTAGGCAAGCAAGCATGTTTACGGTGAAGTGTAATTATGTTGGCAGAGAAGTAAGTATGTAGGCAGACTAACAAGCAAGACAGCAGATAGGCAATGTACTTGATGCTAGCAGGCAGACAAGGTTACAGCCAGGGTAATGTACATACAAACATACTCACAATAACACATATAAACAGTAGGCAAGCATTCAATCGGACAGAAGGGGAGAAGAGGGGTGAGAACTTAGAGAGAATGAGAGAAGTGGTGAATACTAATGAATGAGGGAGGACTGGGAACAAGTTTGGTAGTGTGTGTGTGTGTGTGTGTGAGAGAGAGAGAGAGAGAGAGAGAGAGAGAGAGAGAGAGATATCAAAATTAAAGGGAGAGTCAGCCCCCACTGTTCCCTTCCAAGACCAACCCAAACGTTACCAGAAGTATTGTTCAATATTCAGGTTGCTGAAGGTACAGTCGGAAGCATTAACCCTTCCCGCCCGGGCTGCCTAACTTAAGGACGGAGGCTGTATCCGGGCGATTTGGCTGAAAACACAACATACGTTAACTAAGGCTAATCTCGCTTAATATACTACCTACATTAATCAAACATATGTCAAAATGGGCGCCTTACCTTGCCGCGTAGAATGGCGTTGAGTAGAGCTTTCTAGCTCAAATGGTTCCGGAGTGATGGTGATGGAAGTGGAGGTAACTTTTGCCGCCTATTTACCTCGCCGCGTCCGAACACTCAACCGCGGCCCAGGCTACGACGAACGTTTTGACTCGTCGCTCTACCTTGAATTATGGCGGGAAGCGATTTTTTAGTGTTTTATTGTTTATTATGCCATATATTATTGTTATTATGATATTTTCACTCAATAAAGTTATTTTTCTGAAGTAATTTGTGTCTCTATCACTTATGCTTAGTTTTATTGTTATTATTATAGTAGTTATGATTATTTATACTGGACTATGGTAGTTGATAGTGTCATTTTCACTTATTTAATGTTAGGAATATATATTTTAGTGTCACTTTCACTTGTTCATATTGTTCTGAAGGCACTTATTATTACTTATGTGTGTCTCTTTCACTTAGACTTAGTTTTATAGTCATTATTATAGAAGTTATGATTATTTATACTGGACTATGGTAATTGATAGTGTCATTTTCACCAGAGTGTATCGGGCTCGTGGACATGCATGTTATTTGTCAGGTGGAAATATGAGAGGATGTCGAAGTACCTATCCCTTGACATGTATTTGCCAAATGCTGGAGTCGTTGTGAGGTCGCCAGTTATCCAGTAGTCGGCCAGAACGTGCTTCTTTATGTGTGTCATCAGCATTGTGAGTGCCAAGAACACATATAATTCTGCCACAGTGAGAGCTCTCCATGCCACCATCTTGGCACTGGTCTTCCTCCCAAGAAAGTTTGAACAGATAGCCTGGTGGTTATTTGTCTCTTTGACAAGGTATTCCATGACTTCATTGTCGTAAAAGCCACAGAAAAGTTCACTGGGGGTGGCATTTGGGCCACAGGGATATGCTGGTGACACCCCGGAACCCTGTTGTACCTCGTCAAAGGCAGGACAATCTGGCTCAAAATCCGCCCCATCTGTCCACACAAACATGTCAGCTGCTCGAGGACGAGGACGTGCAGCTGCAGCAGGCACACGCCCTGGATGCCCTGGCACACGCCCTTGGCCACGCGGACGCCCTGCATTGTTAGAAATATATATTGTAGTGTCACTTTCACTTGTTCATATTGTTCTGAAGGCACTTATTATTACTTATGTGTGTCTCTTTCACTTATACTTAGTTTTATTATTAGTATAGTGTCAATTTCACTGGACTATGGTAATTGATAGTGTCATTTTCACGTATTTATTGTTAGGAATATATATTTTAGTGTCACTTTCACTTGTTCATATTTTTCTGAAGGCACTTATTATTACTTACGTGTGTCTCTTTCACTTATACTTAGTTATATTATTATTATTATTATTGAGTGTCACTATCACTGTCACTTACACTTCAATAGTTTGTCATAGTGTGGAAATCATTGAAGCAGGTGCCAGCACACATTCCCACCTGACACTCGAGGCATTGCCAAGTGCTTTTTGTGGGTTTGCGGGGTCGTCAAGTTGTGCGGCTGCACACATAGCACCTCTTCTGCATTCTTATTCTGCTGTTAAGACCCTGGAAAGGAAGGGCGACGAGCTGGTGCTTTCTGAAGAACTCGGCACACCCTGTTCTGTCCAGCATGCCTGGTCCTTGTAGTGGCCTCCCTGGTGTACCTGCATGTTTACCCAGGAGCTCAAGTATCAGCTGCTTTTGGAAGGTCCGCAGGCTCTTGTACTTCATGACTGGAGTCCTCAAATGGTAGATGTTGTATGCGTTGAGGACAGACATATCTACTGTATGCAGGACAAACTTCTTGTACCACCTGCAAGATGTTCGTAGGCAGTCTATGAAGCCCATCTGCATGTCGGACTTGTCGACGAGGCGCATGTTGACATTATAGTCCAGGACAGCAGCTGCTTTCGTGATAGGGTTCTTCGACCTTCGGTCCACCTTCCCTGTGGCAACCATCTCTGCTTTGTGGCATGTGGTGAGGAGGTTGACCTTGCGCTGGTCATGCCAGTGGATGGAGAAGATGGGGCCACTCTTCTTATGGAAGATGTCCGTCTTCTTAGTCTTGGTTGGGTAGGCTGGCATGCCCTTCCTCTTCCCCTTCACTGTGCCGACAGTTCCGGTCTTGGGGTCATGGAGGTACTTGGCGATGATAGGCGACGTGTAATAATTGTCGGTATAGAGGATGTGGTTGTCATGGAAGTACCTCTCCATCATCCTCTTTACCACAGCGCCGCCAAAACCAATGAGGAGGTCAATCTGCACTTCATCACCCTTGCCGCTGTAGACTATAAAGACGAGCACATATCCCGTCTTGCAGTCGCAGAGGACGAAGAGCTTGATGCCGAAGCGGTGTCTCTTGGACGGGATATAGTGTCGGAAGTGCAGCCTACCACGGAACAGGACCAGAGACTCGTCGATGCACAGCTTCTGAAAAGGAATCAGGTAGGTGGAAAACCGATGACGTATCATGTCCTACAGTTGCCTGATCTTCCAGAGTGTGTCGGGCTCGTGGACATGCATGTTATTTGTCAGGTGGAAATATGAGAGGATGTCGAAGTACCTATCCCTTGACATGTATTTGCCAAATGCTGGAGTCGTTGTGAGGTCGCAAGTTATCCAGTAGTCGGCCAGAATGTGCTTCTTTATGTGTGTCATCAGCATTGTGAGTGCCAAGAACACATATAATTCTGCCACAGTGAGAGCTCTCCATGCCACCATCTTGGCACTGGTCTTCCTCCCAAGAAAGTTTGAACAGATAGCCTGGTGGTTATTTGTCTCTTTGACAAGGTATTCCATGACTTCATTGTCGTAAAAGCCACAGAAAAGTTCACTGGGGGTGGCATTTGGGCCACAGGGATATGCTGGTGACACCCTGGAACCCTGTTGTACCTCGTCAAAGGCAGGACAATCTGGCTCAAAATCCGCCCCATCTGTCCACACAAACATGTCAGCTGCTCGAGGACGAGGACGTGCAGCTGCAGCAGGCACACGCCCTGGACGCCCTGGCACACGCCCTTGGCCACGCGGACGCCCTGCACGCCCACGCCCACGCCCAGGCCCAGGGGCAGCGGCGTCGGCAGGGTCTCGATATTTAGGGTGAATGTAACCGCGGCAGAGGAGTTGGGAAGGGAGGATTCCCAACTTAGTGACCCTAAAAATGACTGCTGAGTTCGACCTGGAACGACTGTGGAGATTGGGTTACATAGTGCTATGGCTGGATCGGCAATACATATTCGGGATTCTTGATCGTAGGACAGAAATGGCTTAAGTGACAACGACACGCTCGATTCCAGTCCCAAATACTATATGCTCCAGACAACAAAAGCACCAACGCCCTACAGAGTTATCGTCTACGGTAACGAGGTACCTTAACTCGGCGAAAGTGTACAACAGGGGTAGGCTATGAGGCTAAACTCCCTCAGACATTTATAGGTTACGTTATTACTAAAGAAATGCAATACTCAAGAAACTACGTTAATATTAAGCCTCTAATAATGTAGAATAGAAGCAGGCTAAAGGTATGACAGTGAAATGCTAAATGACAAATGTACACGCCTACTTGAAAGCGCGTGCACTACACTAACTGTCCCCTACTAACATGCACTAGCATGTAGCATACAAGATGTTCATGATCCAGTAGATACCTAATAATACACATGGGAGGAACATAAATAGTAGTCACTTATTATAATAATGAATCTATACTTGGAATAACTAAAAGGTTGCAGGCAACAGTACTGCGCCGGTAGCCTACTACCGCATAGGCTACTTCGCTTCTCTCACTCTGTCTCCCCTCCGAGTCTGTATGCGCCCTACGCAACAGAACTCCAGACACAGCAGCAAAACGACAGTGCAGTTAATTGATAAATGAAAGTATTAATAGTGTTGTCTTGTGTGTGAGTAATGTGTATTGTAAAGTGTTATAGATATATACTTAAAGAGAGCTGCAATGCATAGTAAAATAAAGATATATCCCACTCATCATCCCCATGTGTTCTAGCTAGCAGGCCAAGTCACAGGAACAACGAGTCCCAGCACCGAAAGCGAGAACCCAGGAGAAGACTGTAGAGAACACAAGGACAGATAAATTACGTTACTCTACTATACCGGCACTACGAGCGAGCTGTAGTCTCGGGTACTACACTCGCTCCTGGCTCGGTATGCAAATCAAGGCTAAGTCCTCGTCCCTCTACAGACAACTCCTGGGCATGGTCGGGCTCTTACACATGGCACCAGTCTAGTCACAATTGGGATGATGAGCGGGGCATATAACTCGTGAACATGTAGAACGTTCACCAACTATCCTCATCAAGAAGATCGCTGTTCACATTAACCCCTTAAATCTAATACATGTAAATATATGCTTGTCCTAAGAGTAATACGAGAGGTGAGTGCTGAAACTCCTTTAGGACCTCAAGGAAAGGTTATGCATTTAAATAGAGAGAAGAATGAAATGAGAGTAATGTCGTCAGAGAGAAAGAGTGCAACAGTGAGAAGTTGGGAGAGAGGGCAAGGGATGTTAGAATCTCAAAGGTTCTAGGCAACCTGGTCATACAACACGCAGCCAGCCTCCAGGCAATGTGCTGTACGACAACATGGGCCCAGCCCAGGCAGGCAACAATGGACTACCAACCCTATCGCGCCTAGCTATAAGGGCAAGGCTGCCAACCAGTCCATACGTCTGGCAACCACCCGGCCGGCAGCGCGGCGCGTTGCTACCCTCTTGCTCTGAAGCCTAACTCACTCTCTCTCTCTGAACTCCCATTGTCTTATCTATCAACTTCTCTATTGATACTACATATTAAATGGAAGGTCTCGACATGGCTTAAAACAAAACCCACCACTGGTTAGCACATGACGAGACCTTTGCAGAGATACAAAGAACATAGTTATAAGTTGTCACACTCAATATACATTGCGGCTGACGGTAGCCAGATCACGGGCGGTACAGTCGAGTACCAAGGAGTACAATCAGGTTGCGTTGCACAGCACTGGGGTGCGTCACAATAGGCATTAATCCTATGGAGACCGATTATGACTCGGAAATTGCGCTGAAGAAGTTTGAAGAGTCTATAAGCTATAGTGCCTCAGACAAGCAATACAAGGTTAGTTTACCCTGGAAAAATAGTGAGATGAGCCAGCCAACCAACTATTGATTGGCATTGGGCTTGGTTCATTTGTTAATTTGTGCCTCAATGTGCGTCGCTTGCGCACATTGCAGCGTAAATTAACAAATGAACCAAGCACGCGCCCGGCGTATGATGATGTATTTCGGAGTTACGTAGAACGAGGCTTCATTGAAAGGGTCAATGTAAAAGAACCGATTAGGAAGGGAAGGGTTCACTATCTAGCCCATGATGGGGTAAAGAAAGACTTACACCACACCAATACGGGTGGTGTATGACTCCTCGGCCCACCAAGATCTACAACCCAGCCTGGATGATTGCTTGCTGACGGGTCCGTCCATGGTGTCGGATTTGTCACAACACCTATTGCGATTTAGGCTGGGGCAATATGCATTTACTAGTGACATTGAGAAAGCTTTCTTGATGGTCAAATTACAGGAGGAAGATAGAGATGTTACTCGCTTTCTTTGGTTCGAAGACATCAGCGACTCTGAAAGTCCGATCTCGATCTACCGTTTTCGGGTCGTACTCTTTGGTGCTACATGCTCACAGTTTTTATTAAATGCCACAATTGAGAAACATCTGTCAGATACTCTTGAGGACACAAGTAAACTATCTCTCGGGTTGTATATAGACAATTTGCAGGGTTTTAGCGATAGTAAGGATGATTTGTTACATACCTACTGGCAAGCACGTAGATTGTTTACAGAAGCTCATTTATTTCTTCGCGAATGGGTTACTAATTGTGAAGATCTTCAGAGTCTAATTCAGATGGATGGTACGGCATCTCATAACCAGGAAAAGACAATAAATTTGGGGATGATCTGGCAACCAGAACAAGACATACTAACCTTTCAAACCATGGTGATGGGCTGGTCTATCAGAATGAGAGTTAAGCGTTCTCTGCCATACCCATAGCTTACTCCGACTGTTCCTTTTACTTATATATTTTCTAGATCTCAAGTGACGGCGTCTTTTCCGTGGATTGACCTCCCTACTGCCAACCCTGGCAGATTGGGAGCCAAAGCGTCACATTTTTCCTTTGCCCCTCAACTTTCCCTTTATAATTGCTTAGGGGCACAGGGCCTTGGGTGGGGCTTTTGTTTCCCGGGCGTTTCCGCACCCTCTTCAGCTCCCCGCCTTTGAGTGGCTTCGGTCACCTGGGCATTATTAGTGGTAAGCTGGGAGGGTTCTGTGGGGGTGCTCGGTTATGGTCTTGGCCTTGCTCGGGACCTTGGGGCTGCTCGGCCAGACAGCCTGAGGAACAGCAACAACAACAACAACCTTTCAAACCAAGTATTTTGTTCAGCAGACAGGAACGCACTCGAAGAGAGGTCTGTTGAGCAAAGTTTCGCAATTTTTTGATCCTTTGGGTCTATCCTTTGGTTACCATAAGAGCTAGGATTCTGATGCAAGAAGTTTGGAGACGCAAAGTAGGATGGGATGACAGTTTTCCCAAGGACTTAAGTGATCAAGGGACATTACTGTTGAAAGAGTATGACATCCTATGTACTAAACAGCTACATCGTAAGGAGGCAGCATACGGCGACGTTACATTACATACGTTTTGCGATGCTAGCGCCACAGCATACGGGGTAGCCATATATGTCGTTACTTCATTTGGGGCGCATTTAGTTACAGCCCGGGCAAAGGTAGCCCCGGTCAAAAAGGTAACTATCCCTAAAATGGAATTGACTGCCATGCAGCTATTAGCACGTCTGGTGCAACATGTACGCGCAGCATACGAGAGCGAGTTGAATATTGAGGTCGTTCACGTGTGGTGCGATAGTCAAGTCGTACTCAACTGGGTACATATCAAGAAGTCTCTGCCAGTTTATGTGCGGAATAGGGTAGATGAGATTAGGGCCCTATTGCCAGACTTTGCATATCACTATGTCAATACAGAAGACAACCCTAGTGATCTCATAACTAGGGGTATAACGGCTAGCCAGTTAATAAAGTCCGAGTTGTGGTGGCATGGTCCAAATTGGCTGCTCCATGAAAATGAATGGACGATATGGCAAGCTGTTGGTGAGGGACTTCTACCACTGGAAATAGTGGCAGTTACAACCCATCCAAATGAGCCACCGGGTCCAGTAATAGAGTGGGCAAGATTCGGTGACTATAATAAATTAGTCAGAGTTGTAGCTTGGGTGTTGAGATTTATATCCAATATCATGGTTAAAGTAATGGGCCAACTCTGCAATAAGGGTCACAACGTTAATGCTCGTGAATATACAGCAGGTGAAGTAACTTTGATCAAGTGAGTTCAAGCAGAATTTTTTTCCAATGAATTAGAATCTTCGCAAAGCTCTAATAAGTTAATAATACCTAACTTAGTGCGTCAATTGAGGTTGCATCTAGATAATGACCTCATCAAGTATGAGGGTCGCCTGAAGTGGTCGGGTGTAACGGACGGCACAAACCGACCTATACTTATGCCAGCAAGACATCACGTTACTGATCTATTGGTCATACGTGCACATAAGGAAGTAAAACACTACGGGATCTCTCACATCATTTCCAATTTGTGTCTCACATGGTGGATACCCAGAGTTCGACAAGTAGCTCAACGCGTAGTGAGGAAGTGTGTGATATGCCAAAGACTAAAGGGTAAACTTTATGCGACTGGACCAGCTCTGCCTTTACCTGAATCCTGTGTAAAACACATCGAGCCTTTCCAAGCTGTAGGGTTAGATTACACAGGTGCATTGAAGACGAGAGAGCAAGATAAGGTCTATATGTTATTATTTACCTGTGCATCGTCTCGCACGGTACACTTAGAATTATGTGACAATATGTCTAGCGAGGAATAGATGCTGGCATTTAGACGGTTTTGTGCACGTCGTTCATTCCCTCAACTAGTACTTAGCGACAATGCTCCTACTTTTATCCAAGCATCTAGATACCTGAAGGATATGAGCAGTAATCCTACAATCATCACTTTTATGGGAGAAAGAAGTGCGAATGGAGGTTCATTCCAGTTAGGGCACCTTGGTTTGGTGGAATCTGGGAACGGTGTGTCGGCATTGTTAAATCAGGACTGAGAGCGGTAGTAGGACGTGCTTTTTTGAAGAAGAGTGAGTTAATGACAGTTCTCACCGAAATAGAAGCAGTCGTGAATGATCGTCCACTCACATATGTGTACACTGACCAGCAAGAACCACTACCATTAACGCCAGCTCATTTACTCTATGGTAAACCATTGACTGCATTCCCGTCCGATTTCCAGTCTATCCTAGAACTAGAGGATCCGTCGTTGTACTCTGAAGCAGCGGTGTCTAAGCGATACCAGTATATTTCGAAGGTAATCGAGGACTTTAGAAAGAGGTGGATTGATGAATATCTGCTAGCATTGAGGGAGAGAAGCATCAAACCCTCTGGTAGACCATCGGCACCTACTGTTGGTGAAGTAGTTTTTATAAGGGAAGATACTCCTCGTTTTACTGGAAATTAGGCCGTGTGTTGGAGGTATACAAGGGGGAAGACTCTGTAGAGCGGGTGGCACTATTGAGGAGGGCCACTGGAACAACTGTTCGTCCTATCGCACGTTTGTACGCTTTGGAGCTCGATTCCGCATTGCAATCTGGTGCTCCACCTGTTATTGCTGGGTCCGATAATTCTCAACGTGACGATTCACCCCTTACGGATGGTGATTAATCTCGGACCGGGACGCGTCCCAGATGCGCTGCTGCTGGCGCCGTTGATATGTGGCGTCAGAGGATAGCCTCTGGGCAACTTTAATTTAAGGTGGGGTCGAGGTTATTTTTTGTGGGGGGAGTGTGTCGTGTAATACGATAGTGTAAGACAATTAATGTGCTAAGGTACGTCTCTGTGACGTCACTAGGTATACGACGGTCTAACGTTCGTTCCCACGGTAGGGCGTAGGACGATTAGATCGTGTATTATATATTGTAAGTAAGTTAAGATTATAAAAAGCCTAATATGCTATTAAGCAATATTGACATGGTTTTAGGTAGTATATATGAATTTATCGTATATATTGATTTAATTTATCGTACTGAGCAACATAGATACGGTACGATAATTTGGGGGCCTGGCGTATGCTAAGGCAGCAAGGTGAAGGGCTGGAAGAAGCTCAGAGCCTTCACGAACACCACCCCGTTAACATCTAATTTTCGCCTTCAGTTGATCGTGCTTTTGTGCCTCTAAATCACATTAAACAGCCGGCAATACACACATCTACACATTCACAATGCTCTCATCGATGCCATGACAGACAGATAAGCATATTATTCATGTCCATTCTCATATAACCATTCATTTAATTTCCCTGACCTGTGCTTTCGGGCCTGTCTCTGGTTTCCCCATCGCCCGCTATATTGGGTAAACGTTTTCCTTTGTCTCATTGCCACGTGGTACTATTGGTGAGTTAATTCCTGGAATATTATTAACCCTTATAACCTTACCTTATATATAAATAATTGTGTGTGACCTTTGAATATAAATTAGCTTGTTTCAGATTGAATTCAATATAGATTTGGAGTAATTTAATTTAGATTGATTTTGTTTGAATAATTATAGCTTAGAGATATTTAACTTCCACTGATATTATACCACACAACCACTTACGCCAACAACACAATCTACACTCAATGAGAGCTCTGTGGGAAAGCCCGATCGTGGCCATGGCCTTCCTCAGGGACTCGGGGCTGTCCGGCCAGGCAGCTTAGGGAACAACAACAACAGCTTCGAGCATCATGTCAACAAACCGACGATCGATCGGAAGAGGCGGTAAACTTCCGATTTTCGGGTCAAACGCACCGTATTATTCTCGTCGAAAACCAATTAAAAACGTTAATAAATTGTTTCTATTACTAGTATCAGACCAGAAAAGGGTGTAGGTTGTTGATGGATGAGTGGAAACCTAAAATACATTTCTAATATGTCCGTGGTGGTACCTGAAAAGTGCATGCCGCTAAAGTAAAATCGTAACAGTATGTTAAATATATAAACCTGGAAGAAATTATTTGATCACGTCATACGGGTGACCAGTAAACTTACTTGGTGGATATGTGAGTGAAGGCTAAATAAAAGTCCCTATAATATCTATGAAGTACTTCTAGTATTAATGGGACTTAGCTGTGATGTGGGTGTGTGTCTATTAGGCGGTGGACATGGTCTAATCAGGCAGATATAACTGGGTTGGAGGTTTGCGTTTGGTGGCGTGTTGATGGCGGGAAGCATGTATGAAGTGTGTCCAATATTCCCTTTGTCTTCACAGTATAGAATATAATCAAAAATTCATATTGTCTCTCCGTGAAAAAATAATAAGAGGAAATAATCAAGATATAATTGTTGTAACCACCAAAATATTTATCCACAATGATAAATAAAGTAATGTTGTATAAACATAAAGGGAATCAACATCTGTTGTGAACCTGGGCAATTCAAACTGCCAGGATTCACGACATAGGAGTTTCTGCTGGATCAAGGTCGCGGTCGGACGTCCCCAGTGCCCGGCGCAATCTGCAGCTTTATTTGGGTGAACTTCAGTTGGTCCTGGTGATTGTCTGCCGCGTCGGTGATTCAGCGGGCTCTCCCCCCGGCTTCATCCCCTTCCACCATGCTACCCTGCTCTGCCTTCGTCATCCTCTGATCATTCGACTGTGCCTGCTTCACTCTGCGCCATCTTGAATCCTTTCTGGTTGGTGGGGTCCGGCTCTTCCCTGGACCTGTAACACGTGGTTCTGCCCGCTAGAGGGACGCGGCACCCACGGTGGTCGTCTCTGGTATCGGCAAATCCTCGGCTTTCTTCGGGGTTCCATAGCGGGCCCCACCTTTCCGTCGGTACCAGGGCCGCCTTGAGCTTCTGGGGTTTGTGTTGGGCCCTCCGTCCTCGCCACTTCACTTCACCACGTGTCTTCTTCCTGCCGGGTGCCATCGTTCATCTCTTCATCTACCCTTCCATCCTCGAGTCCTGGGAGTGTTGTTGCCCTTCTGCAGCCCCTCCTGGATCCCTCACGTTTAAGCCTCCTTACTGGGAGGCCGCTGCGGCTTTGGCCACAACCGTGTCAGGGTTAATAGGGCTCTGCCCTCAAAGCCCTGAAATCAAGAATCAAGATCAAGATAATTCACGACATACTCCGCCACCAGTTATATGCAAAGTATTTACAATCGTCCCGTCCCAATCATGGATGGCCACAATTGGGAGGAACCCAAACCAGTCCGACGTGACGGCCTTTGAGGGGTATCACCTCGGTCCACTCCAGTAGTAGGAAGGATATTATCAGAGTTTGGTACGTTATTGCCATCCACTACTTCTATGTCTATATCTAGTGGGTTAATTAAGTACATTCACATTAACATTAACCATCGGTCTGGTGGTCAAACCGGCTCCTGTTTGTACCCGAAATATCCTACATTCGTGGTCGGGACCATGAAGAAGTTTCGTTATCCAACCTTGTTACGACCGGGGCTCGTATAAAACAAGGGCTCTTAATCATTGGACTAGGAAAGCACACAGCCACAACGGTAACACTAGATCCAACCCCTGAACTTATAATGCCGGCGCACAAAAACACCTATACACTCCAGAGTTAAATCTGCGATAACGGGGTATCCTATAACTCAGTATAAGTGCACTACTACTACAGGCTGATGATCTCTGATACAGCCTGATCACAACAACATACAATTACGGTAATAAGGTATACTAGGAAAAGATAGAGATCTTAATTAAATCACTGCAATGATTTAATGCAAACTAGAAGAAGGTATATTTAAAGTTTCTCTAAACAATAATGAACTGTCACTCCTATACTAAAGAAAGTGAACGAAAGTCCCAAAGCATCGAGCAGGAATCTTCTGAAGAAAGTCTGATGCTGGGGTAAGATGATCGTATCGGATTTTAAACTGTAGTATAAAGCAGGAACAGGATATGACAATTGTAAGGACATATAGGGTTAACTTGCACGGGAATAATAACTGCGCGATAGTAGGAACTCAAACAGCAAAAGAAGTACTTCCTCATCAACGAAACAGCCTACTAAGGTTGTGCAACTCAACAACAACCTAGACTAATAAATGCCGTGAATAATAATGCATACATAACAGAAAGAGTTTATAATCTAAATCTGGTGTCTGCTAGGCGAATAAAGTCTAGCTGGGATGTAGTAGGCTAAGAAACAATGGCTGAGCAAGCGGCTCGTAGCCTAGCGAAGTCCTTAAGGCTGTGCGGCCAAATTACGTTAATTGACGGGGTGCTCTCTTGAGAGATCCAGATCGCTAGTATCTGGTTCTCTCCTGGCGACCCTCTCAAAGTCAAAGCAAACGAGTTAGCACAGTGTTGGGTGGCAGAGGCAAAAGCCCTCACTCGCAACACAGTGCTAAACTCACAAGGTACACAGTCAGGAAGACCACCTAGGCTTCCCACGTCTCCATTGCGATTGTACAGGTTCAACAAAACCTAGTACACATTGAAATCACAACACCAGTAGCCTTATCCCAGTCTAGCATTAAATCACCCAACAGACCACCATGATACAGGAAGAGAGACACCGTGAGTGTGTCGAACCTCTACAGACAAAATTGGTAACCCTTCCAAAATGCCTAACTAAACATGTGTTATCTGAGAGCTTCAGCATATAACGATGGCAGATATATGAAATTGTGCAGAACCAAAGGGAAGTTTTGATATTAAATAGAGTAGAAGAATGAGAGGTAAGAAGTTGAGAGAGAGAGAAAGTGCTCTATAGGTAGAAGTCGGGAGACAGGGGGGCAAGGGACATGTGAAGGGTATGCTAGTCAGGAAAGCTCTGAGGAGAATAGCTCCTCTGGACCCCTCCAGGATCCCACACAAAGGCACGGTGGTCAGCCAATCACAGGCCGCTACGTCACCCGGCAGCAGGCCTGCAGAAGGCGCCAGGAACCACCAGCCAATCAAAACCGAGAGAAAAGACCACGCGGGCCAGCAACTCCTCCGGGAGGGAGGAGGGAGGAGGAGGAAAAGCAACACTCACCTCCCCCACCCTGCTCGCTCGCTCTCTCTCTCCTTCACTACAATGCATCTTATGTTCAACTCATGATATAAAATACAATGCATTGTCACAGGCGAAAACAAAGACCACTTCTACCCTGCCTGTGACATGACGATTCACAAGAAAGAAAGTACAACATTGTAGACAGACTGTAGCCCATTTCACTGCCCTGGCGAGTGCTAGTGGCTACCGGGAGGCGATTCTGCCAACGCTGGTAGGCGTCACACCCCGCCCAAGATATAGGACGCTGAACATTAGGCGAGCACGATATCTGACAAGGCAGAATGCCGACAAGACCCGTCACACATAGCCACTCCGCCAGAAATGAAATGCAAAGCTCAATCTTACATAAAACAACATATCAACATAAAGAAAATCTCATAACCCCTCCCAAACATAATAGTATAATTTTAGCCTGCTATGCTCCCAGAGCGAGCTTCACAGAACCCAGCCTGCTAAGTAAAAGACAGGTTCAACTTAGGACTTTAGCTATAACATAGGCAACTTACAATTAACTATCAATAGAAAGAGTTTTTATGTGATTTTTGATTTTTTAATATGTTTATGGCGGCTGCACTTACAGGGGCAAGCCTAGTTTTTCTCCACTCTCAACACACACTGACTGAACGGCGAGGATTCTCCTGCAAACAAACCCTCCCGTGACAAACAATCAGCCAAAACATTATCAGTGCCCTTAGCATGCCACACATCCAACCTGTGTTCCGGCAGCACAACAACACCTGGCACTGATAAACTGCCCAGTTCAACACAAGACTGGCATTTCTCTTCGCTCTTTCCGGCAACGGGGCCTGCCAATAACCTTTCACTAGTTCTACCTTTGTGATAGGCGATGCAGCCCCGAGGCGGTCTATGGTGTCGTCAACTCTCGATAAAGTATAGGCGTCTGTCAGGGATAATACACACACACTCTCGCAATCAACACACTCACTGATCTTGCCACTTAACACAGGTTGCAAAGTTACAGGCAACGACCACTCACGACATTCCTTATCCCTCAGACCCTTCGTCAACACGTAATCCAGCTCTGCTTGCACCACAGGCTGTCGAGCAGGATTTATACAGTAGGGAATTAAACTGAGCCTTGCACTATCTCCAGCCTGCATGTCGGATTCTACCCCGTACATCAGGCCTGGAGAAGCAACAATCATGTGGATGCACTGCCACAGCCTAGTAAACAACTTATCTCGCAGAATAACAATCCTAGTGCCCTTCCACAACCCCGCCGAGACCGCAGCTTCTAACCTGTAGTCTCCCTCCTTCTCCACCTTCGTCCCTAGAACAGCCAGGTCATGAGAGGGACAATCAGTACCATCTGTGCAGTCACTCCCATAGCTCACAATTGCTAAGGCTTCCCCACCGATACCGCACATGCTCACCCCCGCATTCCTTACGACTACATCTGCCTGCACAGCATCACCGCTTTTAGCGACATGGCCAGATACAGTCGGTCTATGGTAGGGCTGTTGCATTCGACTAGAACAGCATTGGGAGGCTATGCGACGACCAGGCACTTCTATGCCACAGCCAACCTCACCAATCTGCTCAAAGTCCTCCTTTTGACCACCACCCTTGGCAGCCATGGGTCGACCTTGACCTGACAACCATGTCCAAGCCTCGTCGCCCACCTTGAACCACCGAAACAACGAGGCTAACGGTCTCCCAACATTCACGTGACCTGCCCGCTGAACATCTTGCACCGCCTGAGTTGTGAGGCTCAGGGGCTCAGCACGACCAGTGTGGTATGAACCGAGCTGGTGCTGGAGTGCTGCACACTGCTGCTCAGGCAGGTGCTCTAGCGCTTCCACAGCCACCAGACTCGTGTCCCCCGCCCACTGCTCCGCCGAGACATGATAATCCCTACTCTCCTCCACCTGTGCCCTACTACCCCCCTCTCCTTCTCCACCTTGGCCGGTGCAGACCAACGCAGGGACAGTAGGCTGCTCAGGTGGTTGCCTCACAAACTCCTCCAACAGGTTCACATGACATGTTTCCCCGTCCTCGTGTTTGATCTCGACAGCACCATTACCACACTTCTGAACTTCCGGATCCTCCAACTGCAGTTTACAAATATCTGAGGGAACCAACCTGTCTAGATGCTTCCGAAGCAACCCAAGTCCTCCCCCAATATCAAACTGAGCAACCCTTTTTTCTCTCCGTGTGTAACGTTGCTGCCTCGGAGTCTCTTCCTGCCCTACCTCCTCACTAGCTGTGACAGGTCCTGGGGCTTCTCCAGACTCCAACAATGGTGCCAATACTGAGTTGCCAAGAAGAGCTGCTGGTACTAAACTCTTCAAACTGTTACCAACATTAGCCATCTTCTTCCAACCGTTCCTCCGTTGATCAGAAGACTGAGGAATAGGCTGTGACACTTTGGATGCAAGAGGTCTTGTAACAACGCACGCCATAGGTTGTACTTGACATTTCTCTACCCACTCCTGTTCCTCCCTACTCACGTCGGCCGGCTTCTCGGCAACGACTAAGGGTGAAACCTCAGAAGTAGGCACCGCAAAGTCGTTGCCGAGAAGGAGGTCGACGCCCCCAACAGGCAAGTTCTCCACAACACCCACATCCAACTCTCGTGTCACACCATCCACCTCCAGTTCCATCCTAACCAACGGGTATGACTTGACAGCATTGATACCCTGCACCACAACCACCCGTGCCGTGTTTATTGGTCTACCAGTAAAGTTCTTCATTAAAGTCTGAGAGGCACCCGTGTCTCGCAACAGCTCAACTCCATGCTTCTTACCAGTCCACTTCACGCAGCCATGCTCTCGATGGTCACAAAAGACATCGCGGACAGGGTTCGAGCCTTCCGGATTCTTCTCCACTGGCTGTGTCCCAGCCTCTGACGTTTTACCCCGGGCAAACTCAGACGACTTCGAGGACACCCCAATGTTGCGAGCCAAAGACACGACTGCATTAGGTAGCTTGCTTGGACAGGCTCTTGCAAAATGGCCCTTCTCATGACAATGAAAACACTCTAACTCCCCCTTGGGCTTCCCTTGAGGTGGGGAAGGGCCCTGACCCTTCTTAAACGGGACGGTATTAGGTTTATGGTCAGACTTAGTATCATTGCTCTTGTTGTAATGGTTATATGGTGTATCACCGACTCGGGGGGGGTGGAGTGTTGCGCCCCTTGTTACCTGCATCGTTCCGTTGTGCAGACCCGCACCCACGAATCAGTGACATCCGAAGGTCAGCCATCTCAGCTGCCTCCTGAAGAGTTCTTGGGTTTTTCTCTTTAAGATTCAACGTCAGATCGCTGCCCGTACACTTAAAAAATTGTTCTAGAAGCATCAGCTGTTTCAACTCCTCAAACGTCGATGCCTTCTCAGAACGCAGCCAGTTTCTAAATGCATCGGACAGATCCCCGGCATGCTCAAGAAAGGTGCACTCACGACCCTTCGTTACACCCCGGAACTTCAATCTGTACGTCTCTGGTTGTAACTCATATGCCCGCAGGACAGCCTCTTTCAATACCTCGTAATCGATGCACGACTCCAAGGGCAACGCATCATATGCCTTGAGTCCTTTGCCAACCAATCTAGAGGAAACAAGGGCTGCCCACTTAACCTCAGGCCATTGGTGCTCCCGGCAATTCTTCTCGAAACGCATACAAAATTCAGTGACACCCGACTCATCAAATACAGGGACCAACTTGAGCAGGCGCGATAACGACTGATCAAGACCTCGATTCCCAGAACCGAGACGCTGCCCTGTCGACTCCACCCTAGACTTCTCAAGATCTATGTCTGCACAGTACTTCGTCTTTCTCTCTTCAGACTGAAGCTCAGCCTCACGTATGGCCTTTCTATCCTCAGTCTCATATCTGGCCCTTCTCTCCTCAGCCTGAATCTTAGCCATCTCAAACTCCCGCTGCTGCTGCTCAGATTCCCGCTTCTGCTGCTCAGACTCCCGCTTCTGCTGCAGCTGCATCTTAGCCATCTCAAGCTGGAAGAGCATATCTGCAGTTAAACCTTGAGGAGGAGGAGATGCAACAATTGGAGACTCACCCAAGTGCAAACCACGCTGCCAGTGACTATCGGCCTGCGGGACCGTACCCGGCTCCGGAGCCCGAGGGGGCGCCATGGTAGGAGTCGAGTGGAATGGGGGCTGGGCCGAAAGTGCCCCAGCTCCCGCTCCACCCGAAGCCCCACGCACCCCGCCGAGCACACAGGTCACCAGGTCACTTCTCGACATGCTGCTTGTGCCCACATGCCCCATGACAGTGGCCAAACACTGGAGACCATACCGATCAATCCCCGACACCCGGTCAACAGTAATAGGTATCTCAAGAAACTTCCTTGCATCCTCCTCACTAGCTATAACTCTAATGTCATCTAACAAAGCCCGCTGCTGCACCTCAGTTTCTGTTTCCCGTACTGTGTCCTCACTGTACACTGATCCGTCGTCCGACATAGTGTCCACCGAAAATTCTCAACGTTTATAAAAACAAAAAAAGTACCTAAACTCTTATGCAGCAATATTCACTCAAAAATACAAGATGCTCGAAGACTCTTAAGTGTTACACTACTACTTGCCAAAAAAAATCCACGTGTCCACTATATTCCTTTAAACAAAAACAAATGACCACAACACTCCTGCAATATTTCTCTAAGTTCACAAAATCCTAAGCAAGGTCGCCATTTGTTACGACCGGGGCTCTTATAAAACAAGGGCTCTTAATCATTGGACTAGGAAAGCACACAGCCACAACGGTAACACTAGATCCAACCCCTGAACTTATAATGCCGGCGCACAAAAATACCTATACACTCCAGAGTTAAATCTGCGATAACGGGGTATCCTATAACTCAGTATAAGTGCACTACTACTACAGGCTGATGATTTCTGATACAGCCTGATCACAACAACATACAATTACGGTAATAAGGTATACTAGGAAAAGATAGAGATCTTAATTAAATCACTGCAATGATTTAATGCAAACTAGAAGAAGGTATATTTAAAGTTTCTCTAAACAATAATGAACTGTCACTCCTATACTAAAGAAAGTGGACGAAAGTCCCAAAGCATCGAGCAGGAATCTTCTGAAGAAAGTCTGATGCTGGGGTAAGATGATCGTATGTGATTTTGAACTGTAGTATAAAGCAGGAACAGGATATGACAATTGTAAGGACATATAGGGTTAACTGGCACGGGAATAATAACTGCGCAATAGTAGGAACTCAAACAGCAAAACAAGTACTTCCTCATCAACGAAACAGCCTACTAAGGTTGTGCAACTCAACAACAACCTAGACTAATAAATGCTGTGAATAATAATGCATACATAACAGAAAGAGTTTATAATCTAAATCTGGTGTCTGCTAGGCGAATAAAGTCTAGCTGGGATGTAGTAGGCTAAGAAACAATGGCTGAGCAAGCGGCTCGTAGCCTAGCGAAGTCCTTAAGGCTGTGCGGCCAAATTACGTTAATTGACGGGGTGCTCTCTTGAGAGATCCAGATCGCTAGTATCTGGTTCTCTCCTGGCGACCCTCTCAAAGTCAAAGCAAACGAGTTAGCACAGTGTTGGGTGGCAGAGGCAAAAGCCCTCACTCGCAACACAGTGCTAAACTCACAAGGTACACAGTCAGGAAGACCACCTAGGCTTCCCACGTCTCCATTGCGATTGTACAGGTTCAACAAAACCTAGTACACATTGAAATCACAACACCAGTAGCCTTATCCCAGTCTAGCATTAAATCACCCAACAGACCACCAAGATACAGGAAGAGAGACACCGTGAGTGTGTCGAACCTCTACAGACAAAATTGGTAACCCTTCCAAAATGCCTAACTAAACATGTGTTATCTGAGAGCTTCAGCATATAACGATGGCAGATATATGAAATTGTGCAGAACCAAAGGGAAGTTATGAATAGAGTAGAAGAATGAGAGGTAAGAAGTTGAGAGAGAGAGAAAGTGCTCTATAGGTAGAAGCTGGCAGGCGTCACAACCTATACGCCAAAAAAGTTGGAGGCCGTCATCATGAATTAGAACGACGTCCCCAACTTGCGGCAATGCTGTCCCTTTGTTTACCATTAAATTAAGTGATGAAGTTCCTCCCTGAGTGACATTAAATTATCAGTGCTTCACCTTTTCCACACACACAAACACCCACACACACACATTAGAACACAAATCATGTATCAGTGTACGACATGTAAAACCGAATAGTGGTGATCTGTTCAAGAGGATTAAAATGACTTATATACTGTCCCATTGGAAGTGAAAAAGTTTGAGTTGGAAGAGGAAGAGGAAGGAAGGAGAATGAGGAGGAAGGAGAGGAAGGAGGGAGAGGAGAAGGAAGGGAGGGAGGAAGTGAGTAGGGAAGGGTGAGCCTGCGAGTTTGATGAAAGTTTGTGTGAGAGAGAGAGAGAGAGAGATTGTGTTATCCACTTCATACTCGGCTATAACAACCTTTAATAGCCATATAATGATGTTAAACCCGTTGAGCCCCGGCTAGTTATAATATTTTGTTCACCCCAGTCCCAAGCCATTTTCACTTATTTTTTTTGTTTGCTAGAATGGAAGACAAGGATGAGAAATGAAAAAAAAACAAAAAAAAATCACCTCTGACATTTTTTTTTGGGGGGGGGCCGGTGGGGGGTTGGGGGGGGGGGAGCTTCAAAAAAATGTGTTGAGCCAAAATGGAAGAGAATGGTGAGAAATGAACACAAATAAAAAAAAACTCATTTCGGTCATTTGGGGGGCGGGGGGGGGGGGGGTTTCAATAGTTCGTCTCCCCCGCATGACCACCCGCCCGGGAGCACTAGGGTAAAAACTGAGTATGGCATTGTACGGCATACATCCTAAGGAGTATCTCACATAAATCTCAAGCCTCTAGCTCCCATACGACCGGAGTAATGAAGGTTCAAAGTGGCGGTAAACTAGGGGTGTAAACTATCCCCACTAAGCCCACCACCACCAGCCGCGCGGCTGTCTCGGCCCGCTCACACCTACTGGCCCGGCTCCCCCACACACTACGGTACCGCCCCCTCCTATTCTCCCGCCATTTCCTACCTTACGAGCCACGTAAGTGTTTTTTATATGTCGGACGCACGTGATGCGTCGCTGGGAGTTGGTGATCAAAGACTGCCGACGCAACACGTGCGACGCTGGGTCTCAACGGGTAACTTATACAAGCTTTGCAATAATATGATTCAGAGACGTAGAAGTTGCATATGTCATCGAAAAAATAGCTATTATGGGACTAAAATTTCCGCCAAGTTAACCTTTTGAGGATCATGATGTGTTTTGACAGTTTATTCTGGCTACCATTTGACGATTGAATGCAATTTTGGAAGGATCTGTGGAATTATAAGGGTAAAGACTATCTTAGTTAACACTCGGACTTCTATATATCCTTGATATGAATACAATTGTCAAATAATAGCCAGAATAACAAACAAAAATGAGTCGTATTATCTAAGGGTGAGAAATATAGAAGCAGAATATACTGTAATTACGTACCCCTTTAAATCATCACTGAACCGAAACCACACAATACAATGCTTTACTATATCACAGATGCTTCAGAACTTGGTTTTAACCCATGCAGTACCAGTGACGTCCTTTGCATTATAGTCTGACAACTATTAGACGATTGTATTCACTTCTACCCATTAATAGGCTACATACTATCTCAATTATTCCTTTTAGCGACCATATATCCTTCCTAAGCTTCATAAAACTGTGTACATGTAGCTGCAATAAAAATGAAAAAGACGTCACCGGTAAAGAAAGGGATAGAGGTTTAAATAGTCAAATGTGTGTAACCTCGTTAACCCTTCCTACCCAGGCTGCCTTAGGTAAGGACAGCTCGGCAGAAGGGCAGCTACCCGGGCATCCTTACCTAAGGTATGTGCTTTAAAGCGCGCTTTAAATTTAGCGCGGGCAAATTTTACTTTGCGTGGGCGATCGTAGCGCCACCAAGCCTCAACTACCACTCTTATCAGTTCCTACGTTGCCGCCATTGCGAGCTACAGCAAAAAAATTAATTCCGACGTGTCCAATACTGTGCAATCTCCCGCGCGTCCCAGTGCTAACCTGCTTGCAACATCTACGCCTCTGCCAACCGAGAAGAAAAAGAAACTACGGAAAGTGAAACGTTTGCTAAGTGAGAGTGCAATACACCGTGAACTTTTCAACCCGGATTTGAGCAGTGGTGAAAGCTCTGTGGACAAAAACCTCTATATTCAGAGTAGAAGTGGAAGCGAAGTTGACGATTTTGTGGGATTGGTGATGATGACAATGTGGATTTATTTGAGGGGGGTGATAGTAGTGATGATCCTGATGTGGAAGTGGTGGAGGAAGGTGCTATTGAAGTACCAAGTGTGCTAGAGCCAACCCCTTCGCCTAGTTTCGTAGGTCAGGGTAGGCCTAGCCCTAGCCCTACCCCAGGATTACCCCTTTTGCCTGCCCATACGCCCTTGAAAGTGGGTAAATACTTCTATAAACAGTCTTTAGTGAAAAGTGCAGCCAAGAAAGCACGCAGGGAAGCAGAAAAAGTGAGGGAAGGCGTAGATAGTGATAGTGACGTCGACCCAGGCATAGCAACCACCCGCATTCCTTTGTCCCGACGCCTTGACCCGGGATGCCGGGAGGGCCACCCACAGCCCTCGGCTTCATCTGTCCCTCAGGATGACCAAAGGGCCTCTACAAGTGCGTCATTGGCCTCCCACAGTGTGCCACCACAGGCCCCGCATCGTAGGTCATTATTTCCTGCGGAAAAGTCCACGGCTAGCCGCAAAAGGAGCCAAACTCCCGAGGCCGAGGCTCAAATTGCTCAACCTCCCGCAGCCACACGCCGCCGACGCCCGGTCTATTCTTCACCAGAGTTGTCTCCTGAAGAGGATGCTGACAACCCCAACATTGCCCCAGATGACCTGACGTCGCCTGAGGAAGAGGAAGAGGAAGACGAAGAGGAAGAGGAAGTCCCGACAAGAAGAGTAAAAGGGCGAGATCGTGGACGTGGTCAGCCTGCCGACCAGGACATTTAACTGTGTAGTATGTACTTTTCCACTCATGCAATAGCCAAATTTAGTGGGGATCAATATCACACCACACATCCTTTTAAATCCAGGGTATACTACATCATAATAATGATCCACACCAAGTAGAACATGCACCTCACTCTGATCTCCCATGGGATCTGACAAGTTAACCCCCTTGCTACGTAATGCGTGTTCCACCTTCTTCACTCCTACAGATACATATTCTGGTAGGGTGTCTACTACGATACATGACATAAAATACCTTTGTTTACAATAGAAATAGGAAATCTCCGCTATCTTGTATTCTTGTTTGTCAGTAACCCCTGTAAAGCCCTGCAACCGGCGAGTCTCAGCCCCTACGATTCGGTGCTTAAATCCCCCTAATATGGACCTTTTTATAAAGGATTGTTGAGACCCCTGATCAAGGAGCACCCGACAAACCTTGTTGCTGTCGTTACCTTCCATGGGAATCTTCATTGTGGGCAATATAGTGGTGTCTTTCATGCTACCTAGTGTCAAAGTTGTAGTACCCTCTGGTTTGACGTCTTTGCCTTTGTATACTGTAGGACACAACTTGTCAAAGTTATGTCCTTTACAGTGACGACAGGGCCTTAAGTATGTAGCAGTACATTTCCCTTGTTTACCATGTTCTTTGCTCAGACAACCTGCACATAGCTTTAACCTCTTTGCCTGTGATAATTTTGACTCATTTGTTGGGTATTTTACACAGAAACTCCATTAATGTTTGTTATTGTTACATAGCTTACATAAAGTCTGAGCGGGTTTCTTGTATGTACCCTCTTTCTTTCCCTTGGTCCCCACCGTCATACTTACAGTCCCCCTCATTTCCACATTCCCACTCCCCCCTGACACATTCATTCTCCCATTGTTCAACTGTAAATTCTGATCTCTTTACTGAACTGAGTTTTAAACTCCCCCCCAGATCAAATGGTCTAACCTTGTCAAGTATTGTCATAGGAAGCTTCTGTCGTAATATAATAACTATTATTTCCTGTGAGGTGAGCCCTAGGGTGTCTAGCGATTGAGTAAGGCTCTCCATATCTGCCCTAAATTTTGCTAATTCCTCCACCTTGTACTGTGGTTCTGCGAGCTTTAACAAGGCAACGACATGGGCCATCTTCAACTGCTCTTGATCCCTGTATGTGGACTGTAATAATTGTACTACCTCAAGATAACTATCCCCTACTACCGCAAAACCCTCTATCAAATGTAAGGCCTCTCCTTCCATTTGTCCTTTCAGGTAGTGAAATTTACGGACATTATCCAAAGAGGATTCATGTACTGTAGACCGAAATACATCCGAAAAAGCTAACCACTCAGTCAAATTGCCCCCAAATGTAGGAAGATTGAGCTTTGGGAGGTGCACAGTGTGTTTCGGGTCAACCCTTCTATGGGCTTCGTTCTCGCCTCCCTTCTTGTTTGCGACAGCGCTCTGTAATAGGTGCTTCGCTTTAAGGGGAGATTTTTAGTTTGGTCTCTAGATATCCATCAAGCTTAAGATTACACCCCCTTGAGCTCCTTTCAAGATAAATTTGTACATTTTTCGGTAGAAAAATTTCCCGGCTGAAAGCCGGTTCATCGCTATCGCTCGCCAAGATCAAATCGACACCTAAATGGCACAAAAGGTCTTAAAATTTACAGATATGGGTCGAAAGTTCTTAAAATCGTCAAAATAATGGGGCAAACGTCTTAAAATTAGAAAAGCAATGGGGCTAAACATGAGGGAGAAAGGAGTCAAGAAAAAAATCCTTCAAGTGGAGATCTCCCCTTAAAGACAGTTTCATCATATAGGGCGCGATTATCACACTCTGCAACTATCTCTTCCTCCTCTTTCATGCTTGCCACAATCACCTCACTTTGAGCAACAATACGACCGTGGGTAGCCTGGACATTGTCTAACCTAGCCTCTAATTCCTCGAGGTCAGCAGTAGTGATGAAAGTGTTGACATCAATAATTAACCTATTTAATACTCCCCGAAGTACCGCCCTCTGATTTTTAGGGGCTTTGCTCTGCACCCCATTAGACGGTGTCCCTTCCTGTTTACTCATTTTGAATGCAAGCCTGTAGGCTATTTACACCTTACAATGGTACAATTACAACGGCAAAATAGTAGCCTACTTAACACCTTACGAGCGGGTGGTGGAGTATATTTCACTGTGCCGCTCAGCGTTTTTTGTTTACCATTAATGGGGTTGTTTCCGTGCTCTTTTTCATGCATAAACAAGACCCAGAGCGTAATACAAGTATGTATCCGTGAAAGGGCGTAAATTGAGCTTTCCAATGACACCCGAACCATCCTTCTACGATCACTGGTTGTCTTGCAACGATCGTGCAACCGAAGGGCAAAATCGCTAAAATAAAGTAATTTCTTTATATAATTACGTATGAAGCGAGGGAGTGAGGGTGGATGTAAGTGGAGTACATCTCAGTTGGTCCACGGCGGCCGTGGCGAGTGGTCATTAGGTAACCCATGCTCCTCCCGTCACTCGTCTCTCTCTCAGAGCCAATATTGCGCCAAAATTGCACTCAGACTTAAGTTGGGCCCCGCCACATAGTCCAAATTTTTCGATACGGACTTAAGTCGGGCCCCCGATAGACAAGGGTTAAGAGACGCCGACCGGCAGACTTCGATGTTATGGAGAAAAAATAGCACATCAAATAGCAATACCTACACTAAAGGGTCATATTGAACAAGATTTTTTTTTAGGTCAGGTCATGTGTCACAGGAAGTCTGAAATGAAAAAGACAAATTATTGGGGGAAGGTGATGGGTGGGATACAGGATTTGGGCAGGCGCAACAATACTACCCTGCATTCCGGCTCTAACCATCGCTGGGCTAGTCCTCCCAGTTTATCATAGAGTTTTTCCTGCATCCTTGTTTTATGTCCCTTTGCTCATTGCCATAAAAAATCCCTTACTGGTAGCTAATTCCCGGGTCTGGGCACCAATGTGGTATAATATCAGTGGAAGTTAAATATCTCTAAGCTATAATTATTCAAACAAAATCAATCTAAATTAAATTACTCCAAATCTATATTGAATTCAATCAGAAACAAGCTAATTTATATTCAAAGGTCACACATAATTATGTATATATAAGGTAAGGTTATAAGGGTTAATAATATTCCTGGAATTAACTCACCAATAGTACCACGTGGCAATGAGACAAAGGAAAAAGTTTACCCAATATGGCGGGTGACGGGGAAACCAGCGACAGGCCCGAAAGCACAGGTCAGGGAAATTAAATGAATGGTTATATGAGAATGGACATGAATAATATGCTTATCTGTCTGTCATGGCGTCGATGAGAGCGTCGTGAATGTGTAGATGTGTGTATTGCTGGCTGTTTAATGTGATTTAGAGGCACAAAAGCACGATCAACTGAAGGCGAAAATTAGATGTTAACTGGGTGGTGTTCATGAAGGCTCTGAGCTTCTTCCAGCCCTTCACCTTGCTGCCTTGGCATACGCCAGGCGCCCAAATTATCGTACCGTATCTATGTTGCTCAGTACGATAAATTAAATCAATATATACGATAAATTCATATATACTACATAAGACCATGTCAATATTACTTAATAGCATTTTAGGCCTTTTATAATCTTAACTTACTTACAATCTTATAATGCACGATCTAATCGTCCTACGCCCTACCATGGGAACGAACGTTAGACTGTCGTATACCTAGTGACGTCACAGAGACGTACCTTAGCACATTAATTGTCTTACACTATCGTATTATCGATGTTGTGTGAAATGCAGTCTTCTATGATGTGTTTGATGGTATGGGGTGCTGTGTTACATCCCGGGCAGGTGTCGACGACGGAGTCATCCAGTCTCTTCTGATAGCTCAGATGAATTGGATGGTGTCCGCATCTCAGCCTGGCCAGGTGGACTCTGTCCTCGCGAGGAAAGGAGGATTTGGAAGGATAGATTTTGGGAGGTCGCGCTTGCAGCTGTGTGTTGTCTATGAGTGAGTGGATGAATTGGCGAGATATATGAGTATGGATGTGCTTCTGTAATTTGGTTTGGGGTGGGCAGGGAGGGAGAGAGGACAGTATTTGTGTGTGATACCGTGCGCTGGGTGTTGTTTTGATATTTCTTGGTGTCTGTGGGTGTGTTGCCATGTAGTGTAGTGGGTAGTTTTGGTTTGCGGAGGCTGCTGCCAGGAATTGAGTGCCTCTCAAGTCCAGATGGTCTTTGACTTTGAGGATTTTGGTTTCTTGATGTAGGTGATCTGTGGGTGTAATAGCTGTGCAGCCTGTAATGATTTTTAGGGCTTTGTTTTGAATAGTCTGTAAGGTCTTATGATGTGTTTCAGCTACGTTAGAAGCCCAGGCTGGGCTTGCGTATTCCATCATTGATATTATGTATTGTTTATAAACTGTGGTGGTGGTTTCTTTGTTGTGTCCAAATTTTGTGTGAACAAGTGACCTGAGGGCGTTAAATCTGGGTGTCAGTTTCTTTTTCGTGTTTGTGGTGAGCTGTTTGAATGTCATATGAGTGTCATATGTTACTCCTAGGAATCTGGGTGAGAGTGTATGTGTTAGGGGCGTGTTGTTTATGGTGCACAATGATTGTTCATCCCTGTGACTAAACGCCATTCCCTCCGCTCCTATCTCCGAGCCATCAGATTGGATGTTAGACATTAAAGAAGTAGGAGTGGAGGGAGGTGGCCACGACCCGGGTAATGGCTGGGGCCGCGGTTGTGAAATAACCGTACGTGCACTTAATTGACTGGAAGTGGACGGCGTTGAGGAAGCAGAACCCTCCTTCCGGCGTTTCGTAGACCTTGAGGACTCGGCGGAAGAATGTCGGGATTGCTTTCTTCGGGATCTAGACTGTGATCTACTGTAGATTTGCGCTTCGGTGAAGGCCACCGTCTCCTCTTAGATCGGTCGAGGGGGGGGGGGGGGGGGGGTCGGCTCGGCGGTGTCACTTTCACTACTTGTCACTACCTGCTTGGATAGTACTTTAGATTTAATTTTGGGTTTGACTGACTTCGCCGGATCTGACTTAACTAATGGAGATTTAATGTCTGTTAAATGTTGAATAGGGTGAGGAAGTGTAGGAACATGTTTGAATACCTCACTTAAAATGTTTGGATATTGCTGATGCCAATTATTGATCAAAATAACCTTGGTGCCGAGACATAATTTATTTTCCCAACTGTACATGTTTAAAGGGACCAACTAAAAGGTAAGGCCTCCCAACCAAGACCCCTTCCTTCCCCCCACTCCTTCCCACTTCTGAGCCAGAAATCCTCCCTTGAAAGCCCCTCCTCCTTCTAAAAATCGCCAACAAGAAATATCTTGCATGCTCGCCACCTGAAGAAGAAAACACCTCTGATGTTCAAGACCCTCCCACTATGCACTATTGACAACATAGGGTTAATCTGTGTCTTTCTTATGACGTGTTTTAACTTCTCACCTCTTGTCTTCCCATCTCATCACCTTCAATCCAATCCTACCCTCCCTAACTACCATCATCCTCCACCTCTACCATCTTCACAGTCACCATCACCTTCCCTCCCATCCTACCCTCCCTAACCACCATCATCATCCACCTCTACCACCCTCACAGTCACCATCACCTTCCCTCCCATCCTACCCTCCCTAACCACCATCATCATCCACCTCTACCACCCTCACAGTCACCATCACCTTCCATCCCATCCTACCCTCCCTAACCACCATCATCCTCCACCTCTACCACCCTCACAGTCACCATCACCTTCCATCCCATCCTACCCTCCCTAACCACCATCATCCTCCACCTCTACCATCCTCACAGTCACCATCACCTTCCATCCCATTCTACCCTCCCTAACCACCATCATCCTCCACCTCTACCATCCTCAGTCACCATCACCTTCCATCCCATCCTACCCTCCCTAACCACCATCATCCTCCACCTCTACCATCCTCACAGTCACCATCACCTTCCATCCCCTCCTACCCTCCCTAACCACCATCCTCCTCCACCTCTACCTTCCTCAGTCACCATCACCTTCCATCCCATCCTACCCTCCCTAACCACCATCATCCTCCACCTCTACCACCGTCACAGTCACCATCACCTTCCTTCCCATCCTTCCCTCCCTAACCACCATCATCCTCCACCTCTACCATCCTCACAGTCACCATCACCTTCCACCCACTCCTACCCTCCCTAACCACCATCATCCTCCACCTCTACCATCCTCACAGTCACCATCACCTTCCACCCCATCCTACCCTCCTTAACCACCATCATCCTCCACCTCTACCATCCTCACAGTCACCATCACCTTCCATCCCATCCTACCCTCCCAAACCACCATCATCCTCCACCTCTACCATCCTCACAGTCACCATCACCTTCCATCCAATCCTACCATCCCTAACCACCATCATCCTCCACCTCTACCATCCTCACAGTCACCATCACCTTCCATCCCCTCCTACCCTCCCTAACCACCATCATCCTCCACCTCTACCATCCTCACAGTCACCATCACCTTCCATCCCATCCTACCCTCCCTAACCACCATCATCCTCCACCTCTACCATCCTCACAGTCACCATCACCTTCCATCCCATCCTACCCTCCCTAACCACCATCATCCTCCACCTCTACCATCCTCACAGTCACCATCTCCTTCCATCCCATCCTACTGTTGAGAACTGATATCGACAATATCGACATAATGTATAAATAGTCATCAAGTGAATAAACTTAGAATGTGTATATTGAATAAAAACATATAAGAGTATTAAGTATAAGTATATAAAGGAGGGAATAGAGAGAAAGTCAGTAAAGAAGGGAAAAAGAAACTAGTTCTTGCTTCCTCCCCTTTTGCTAACCCTTATGGTATTTTGAGAAAGGAAGCAGTTAAACAAAGCCCCTTCTGCTCTTTCCCCTTTTCTCCCCTCTAAGAAAACCATTACTCTCCCCTTTGTGTAAACAAAAGCATTGAGTAATGAGTTTGAGATATAATGAGAGTACAATACTCAGTAGCTTATAGCAGTTAACATAATATACAATAGGTAACATAGGAGTTTACTAACCTAGTGTTAAGATGTAATTAGATATATTTAAAGTGTATTTTTTTGGTCTGTGATTGAGGGAGGCAAAAGGCATAACTGCCTAAAGCGAGTGCCTCCCCCATAGTTGAAAGAGTGACAGGGCCAAAATCAAGGGTATATAGGTGTAAATCAACACTATACGTGAAACAGCTGACTACGTCATTATTCACTCTCCCCCTCAGTATGGGAAAACCAGACACAAACCCAAAAACCTAGGCTTGTACCTAGGCCTAACATACATTGATTTACGAGGTGTAAGACGGTCCAAAAGCAATACCATATGGTAGTGAAAGGTACCCAGGTTAAAAATATACTTGATGTCTATTCCTTCACGGAGGAATAGAGGCAGTACGAGCCCAGACTAGACTACGAGAGGACATGCCTCTCCAACCTTCTCAAACCTTGTAAACACCAGGCAGTTACCTAAGTCCAGCCTAAAGCACCAAACCAAAATGAAGGGTCAAAGGAGGACTGAGAACTCGGTCCATAATCACACACCTATCAAAATCATTGTAAGTCCAATCTAAATATTAATAATAGAAGTGTTAAAGTTTTTGGTTGGAAACGTAGGAAACTATATTATTCAATCTCTTACAATAAGTGCTAGTTAAACCAAGTCGGTCTTGGAAAAGTATTCATTCATATACAACTACCCGCCCCCCCGGGGGGGGGGGGGGGGGGCAAATGCTAACTATATTTTTCTGAAAGGTATAAAACCCTGGAGTTCATTTCAGCATGATAGCAATCAATATTGTGTAGCTTCTTGATTTTACAGCCTTTCGAATTGACCCTCTATCAACCAAAATTTCAGATTTCTGAAAAATCATTTTATCGTGTGTAAACACATATAAATGCCAAATACAATATATAATAGTATTTTAATCATACTAAATATCATGTTTGATGTTCAAACATATGCAAAATTACCAAAAACCAAAGTAACCAAATCCCTTATGGCGACCAAAAATCTAATTAATTTAAAATTTTGAAAGTGTTACCAAAAATATAACTGTACCTGATTTATCTGCAGGTTGTATGTAAATTATTTGCGTTTCTTAAAACCTTTTCACATATCTGGATTAATAACTGGCTGATCCACTTATAACCTTTTGCTCTCACTTTCCATCTGTCGTTGTTATAGGCATCATCCATTGTCAGCCATCTATAGAAAATGTCCCGATGCAGTCAAGCTTACCATATAGTAATGTAAACCTTCCCTGTAGACACATGCCCGAGACACTGTTTTCTCTCAATCAATGTTCACTGTCTCAAGCTTACCATATAGTAATGTAAACCTTCCCTGTAGACACATGCCAGAGTCACTGTTTTCTCTCAATCAATGTTCACTGTCTCAAGCTTACCATATAGTAATGTAAACCTTCCCTGTAGACACATGCCAGAGTCACTGTTATCTCTCAATCAATGTTCACTGTCTTAAGCCGAGCATATACAGTAGCAATGCGCAAAGGTATTTGTGCAGTCGATTGATCAGTCATTAACAGGATATATTTTGGAAGCATAATTAGGATTGACTGTAAAACTACAGTTTTTTTTATATTAATATTGAAGCCACACACTTACAAATACGGGATTAACTGATTTATGTTAAATGTCTTATGTATATATTTAGTATGTGTTCACTATTACACACGACCGTTCTTCTATATAAATTGTATGTAGTTTAAGTTGAAATTTTAGTTATGGTATGGTACTATACAACGGTATAATCACAACTAATGGTTTCCTTTACCATCACAATTATTCATCACACTTTCCCTTTGAACAATTATTAACAATACTCGCGGGACACCCACCACAGGATTATTGACAATACTCGCGGGACACCCACCACAGGATTATTGACAATACTCGCGGGACACCCACCACAGGATTATTGACAATACTCGCGGGACACCCACCACAGGATTATTGACAATACTCGCGGGACACCCACCACAGGATTATTGACAATACTCGCGGGACACCCACCACAGGATTATTGACAATACTCGCGGGACACCCACCACAGGATTATTGACAATACTCGCGGGACACCCACCACAGGATTATTGACAATACTCGCGGGACACCCACCACAGGATTATTGACAATACTCGCGGGACACCCACCACCACCACAGGATTATTGACAATACTCGCGGGACACCCACCACAGGATTATTGACAATACTCGCGGGACACCCACCACAGGATTTATAAACGTTTACACAAACGTTTAAGAGCTTTTAATCCCCAAAAGGTTTGTTTGTGTACGATATTTTTCAGTGGTTGATGGTTAGTACAAAGACAGCAAGATCCTGTAAAGTGTTTATTTCGTAGGTATATAAATTCCTAATATAAAATCAAATTACAATAATATTATTAAATGTACCGAATTATGTATGGGCTGGTGGTTAATGTACACTTGTAAAGTGATGTACACCAATAAGGTTACAACCATTGGAATCACGAACACATGTCAGACCATACAATCCCCCAACCATCTTATTATTTATATTTATATTTGTACTATAATATTGTATTTTGTTTGCTCTACTGACTAGTCAGTGAACGGTTTTATAACCAATTAAAACAATAATATTTTATTTTTAAGACAATAAATAGGCGAAAGAAAAGCAAAAACGAAAACAAAATATCCATTATTCATGTTTAGCAATTAGACTTAAACTGTTGTGGGTTGTACATTTGTGAAAAACTAAATATTTAGTCAATCATACTCGATTGACTTGTTTTATTGCAAATTATTAACTTTACTAGTTTTAGTTGAAATAATAAATTTGCCAGTGACTGACTTAATATTTTGCTTTTCACAAATGTACAACCGTGTTTCTCTCTTGTAACAACACCTGCCACACGTTGTCTTGTGAGACCTGTGTTGTCTTGTAGTATCTGTGTCTCTCTCTTGTACCAACACCTGTCACATGTTGTCTTGTGAGACCTGTGTTGTCTTGTATTATCTGTTTCTCTCTCTTGTACCAATAATTGGCTTTATAGGCAGGTCATTTGAGCATAAATCCAAAGAAGTTATCCTAACCCTTTACAATTCCTTAGTCCGCCCTCTTCTGGAATACTGCGTTCAATCCTGGTGCCCTTATTACCAAAAAGATATAGACAAGCTAGAAAAAGTTCAACGAAGAGTTACCAAAATTATACCTAGCCTAAAGAACAAACCATACAAGGAGCTTCTTAGACAATTAAATCTATTTCCTTTAACCCAGCGCAGATTAAGAGGTGACTTAATTCAAGTGTTCAAAATCATGAAAGGCATCGACAATATGAACTGTAGTAAGTACTTCACTATCGACCAATCTAATTACACGCGGGGAAACGGTTGCAAAATTATTGGTAAATCTTTTAACTCACACGAATCTAAGAATTTCTTCTTCAATCGAGTTGTCAACTTGTGGAATGGGCTTCCCCGAGACGTTATAGACTGCAGCACCGTTGATTCATTTAAACTCCGCCTAGACAAATATCTCGCATCAAACCCGCGACTGACTGACTCCTCCCCTCAGTTACTAACCCATCTGTCCCCTACTAACTTCCTAATCCTGCCACGGACATTAGTTCCCTTTCCAATGTTCCCTTACCCACTCTAAACCACTGTTTGGATACTTGATCCTCAATGTTTTGGAGGACAAGCAGCCTAAAAGGGTCACTAGATCTGTTGTTGCTTGATTTCCTTTGTACTTGTCACACGTTGTCTTGTGAGACCTGTGTTGTCTTGTATTATCTGTGTCTCTCTCTTGTACCAACACCTGTCACACGTTGTCTTGTGAGACCTGTGTTGTCTTGTATTATCTGTGTCTCTCTCTTGTACCAACATCTGTCTCATGTTGTCTTGTGAGACCTCTATTGTCTTGTATTATCTGTGTCTCTCTCTCTTGTACCAACACCTGTCACACGTTGTCTTGTGAGACCTGTGTTGTCTTGTATCTGTGTCTCTCTCTTGTACCAACACCTGTCACACGTTGTCTTGTGAGACCTGTGTTATCTGTGTCTCTCTCTTGTACCAACACCTGTCACACGTTGTCTTGTGAGACCTGTATTGTCTTGTATTATCTGTGTCTCTCTCTAGTACCAACACCTGTCACACGTTGTCTTGTGAGACCTGTGTTGTCTTGTGTTATCTGTGTCTCTCTCTTGTACCAACACCTGTCACACGTTGTCTTGTGAGACCTGTGTTGTCTTGTATTATCTGTGTCTCTCTCTTGTACCAACACCTGTCACACATCTTGAGAGACCTGTGTTGTCTTGTATTATCTGTGTCTCTCTCATGTACCAACATCTGTCACACGTTGTCTTGTGAGACCTGTGTTGTCTTGTATTATCTGTGTCTCTCTCTCTCTTCTACCAACACCTGTAACACGTTGTCTTGTGAGACCTGCAGTGGTGGGCGTGGGTGCGCCGATTTGGCGCTCTGCGCTCTGCGATCCGGTGCGCACTACCAATATAGAGGAGCGCGGAGCGAGGAGCGGCAAACATCTGAACTCGGAGTGCAGGCACGGAGTGCAGCTTGAATTTCGCGCTCCTTTCTGGCGCTCCGGAAGCGATTTTTCCTGTCAACAACAGGTTCAAGAACGTCATTATCGTGTACAGTCTAAAGTTTAGCTGTAAATTGTTTAAAGTTTAAACGGTTTAAACTTTTTAAAGTTTAACAGTTTAAGTTTCTCAGTTTGGACAGTTTCTGTAATTCTTTATGTCATATCTTAGATATCAATGGACAGTCACAATGTCACAATGATATCAATCATATCATTGATATGACATAAAGAATTACAGAAACTGAGAAAGTGAGAAACTTAAACTTCAGAAAGACACCATGACTTGAGTTTTTGTTTATTAGCAAGCGTTAGTAACTCCATCCTAATGATGGTTTACAGCTATTATTAAAACTTGCAGGTAATATAGCAAGCGTTAGTAACTCCATCCTAATGATGGTTTACAGCTATTATTAAAACTTGCAGGTAATATAGTAAGCGTTAGTAACTCCATCCTAATGATGGTTTACAGCTATTATTAAAACTTGCAGGTAATATATCAAGCGTTAGTATCCACGTCCTAATGATGGTTTACAGCTATTATTAAAACTTGCAGGTAATATAGCAAGCGTTAGTAACTCCATCCTAATGATGGTTTACAGCTATTATTAAAACTTGCAGGTAATATAGCAAGCGTTAGTAACTCCATCCTAATGATGGTTTACAGCTATTATTAAAACTTGCAGGTAATATAGCAAGCGTTAGTAACTCCATCCTAATGATGGTTTACAGCTATTATTAAAACTTGCAGGTAATATAGCAAGCGTTAGTAACTCCATCCTAATGATGGTTTACAGCTATTATTAAAACTTGCAGGTAATATAGCAAGCGTTAGTAACTCCATCCTAATGATGGTTTACAGCTATTATTAAAACTTGCAGGTAATATAGCAAGCGTTAGTAACTCCATCCTAATGATGGTTTACAGCTATTATTAAAACTTGCAGGTAATATAGCAAGCGTTAGTAACTCCATCCTAATGATGGTTTACAGCTATTATTAAAACTTGCAGGTAATATAGCAAGCGTTAGTAACTCCATCCTAATGATGGTTTACAGCTATTATTAAAACTTGCAGGTAATATAGCAAGCGTTAGTAACTCCATCCTAATGATGGTTTACAGCTATTATTAAAACTTGCAGGTAATATAGCAAGCGTTAGTAACTCCATCCTAATGATGGTTTACAGCTATTATTAAAACTTGCAGGTAATATAGCAAGCGTTAGTAACTCCATCCTAATGATGGTTTACAGCTATTATTAAAACTTGCAGGTAATATAGCAAGCGTTAGTAACTCCATCCTAATGATGGTTTACAGCTATTATTAAAACTTGCAGGTAATATAGCAAGCGTTAGTAACTCCATCCTAATGATGGTTTACAGCTATTATTAAAACTTGCAGGTAATATAGCAAGCGTTAGTAACTCCATCCTAATGATGGTTTACAGCTATTATTAAAACTTGCAGGTAATATAGCAAGCGTTAGTAACTCCATCCTAATGATGGTTTACAGCTATTATTAAAACTTGCAGGTAATATAGCAAGCGTTAGTAACTCCATCCTAATGATGGTTTACAGCTATTATTAAAACTTGCAGGTAATATAGCAAGCGTTAGTAACTCCATCCTAATGATGGTTTACAGCTATTATTAAAACTTGCAGGTAATATAGCAAGCGTTAGTAACTCCATCCTAATGATGGTTTACAGCTATTATTAAAACTTGCAGGTAATATAGCAAGCGTAACTCCATCCTAATGATGGTTTACAGCTATTATTATAACTTGCAGGTAATATGGCAAGCGTTAGTAACTCCATCCTAATGATGGTTTACAGCTATTATTAAAACTTGCAGGTAATATAGCAAGCGTTAGTAACTCCATCCTAATGATGGTTTACAGCTATTATTAAAACTTGCAGGTAATATAGCAAGCGTTAGTAACAGCAACCAAGTAATGATTTACAGCTATTATTAAAACTTACAGGTATATAGCAAGCGTTAGTAACTCCTAATGATGGTTTACAGCATTAGTAACACCATCCTAATGATGGTTTACAGCTCTTATTAAAACTTGCAAGTAATATAGCAAGCGTTAGTAACTCCATCCTAATGATGGTTTACAGCTATTATTAAAACTTGCAGGTAATATAGCAAGCATTAGTAACTCCATCCTAATGATGGTTTACAGCTATTATTAAAACTTGCAGGTAATATAGCAAGCGTTAGTAACTCCATCCTAATGATGGTTTACAGCTATTATTAAAACTTGCAGGTAATATAGCAAGCGTTAGTAACTCCATCCTAATGATGGTTTACAGCTATTATTAAAACTTGCAGGTAATATAGCAAGCGTTAGTAACTCCATCCTAATGATGGTTTACAGCTATTATTAAAACTTGCAGGTAATATAGCAAGCGTTAGTAACTCCATCCTAATGATGGTTTACAGCTATTATTAAAACTTGCAGGTAATATAGCAAGCGTTAGTAACTCCATCCTAATGATGGTTTACAGCTATTATTAAAACTAGCAGGTAATATAGCAAGCGTTAGTAACTCCATCCTAATGATGGTTTACAGCTATTATTAAAACTTGCAGGTAATATAGCAAGCGTTAGTAACTCCATCCTAATGATGGTTTACAGCTATTATTAAAACTTGCAGGTAATATAGCAAGCGTTAGTAACTCCATCCTAATGATGGTTTACAGCTATTATTAAAACTTGCAGGTAATATAGCAAGCGTTAGTAACTCCATCCTAATGATGGTTTACAGCTATTATTAAAACTTGCAGGTAATATAGCAAGCGTTAGTAACTCCATCCTAATGATGGTTTACAGCTATTATTAAAACTTGCAGGTAATATAGCAAGCATTAGTAACTCCATCCTAATGATGGTTTACAGCTATTATTAAAACTTGCAGGTAATATAGCAAGCGTTAGTAACTCCATCCTAATGATGGTTTACAGCTATTATTAAAACTTGCAGGTAATATAGCAAGCGTTAGTAACTCCATCCTAATGATGGTTTACAGCTATTATTAAAACTTGCAGGTAATATAGCAAGCGTTAGTAACTCCATCCTAATGATGGTTTACAGCTATTATTAAAACTTGCAGGTAATATAGCAAGCGTTAGTAACTCCATCCTAATGATGGTTTACAGCTATTATTAAAACTTGCAGGTAATATAGCAAGCGTTAGTAACTCCATCCTAATGATGGTTTACAGCTATTATTAAAACTTGCAGGTAATATAGCAAGCGTTAGTAACTCCATCCTAATGATGGTTTACAGCTATTATTAAAACTTGCAGGTAATATAGCAAGCGTTAGTAACTCCATCCTAATGATGGTTTACAGCTATTATTAAAACTTGCAGGTAATATAGCAAGCGTTAGTAACTCCATCCTAATGATGGTTTACAGCTATTATTAAAACTTGCAGGTAATATAGCAAGCGTTAGTAACTCCATCCTAATGATGGTTTACAGCTATTATTAAAACTTGCAGGTAATATAGCAAGCGTTAGTAACTCCATCCTAATGATGGTTTACAGCTATTATTAAAACTTGCAGGTAATATAGCAAGCGTTAGTAACTCCATCCTAATGATGGTTTACAGCTATTATTAAAACTTGCAGGTAATATAGCAAGCGTTAGTAACTCCATCCTAATGATGGTTTACAGCTATTATTAAAACTTGCAGGTAATATAGCAAGCGTTAGTAACTCCATCCTAATGATGGTTTACAGCTATTATTAAAACTTGCAGGTAATATAGCAAGCGTTAGTAACTCCATCCTAATGATGGTTTACAGCTATTATTAAAACTTGCAGGTAATATAGCAAGCGTTAGTAACTCCATCCTAATGATGGTTTACAGCTATTATTAAAACTTGCAGGTAATATAGCAAGCGTTAGTAACTCCATCCTAATGATGGTTTACAGCTATTATTAAAACTTGCAGGTAATATAGCAAGCGTTAGTAACTCCATCCTAATGATGGTTTACAGCTATTATTAAAACTTGCAGGTAATATAGCAAGCGTTAGTAACTCCATCCTAATGATGGTTTACAGCTATTATTAAAACTTGCAGGTAATATAGCAAGCGTTAGTAACTCCATCCTAATGATGGTTTACAGCTATTATTAAAACTTGCAGGTAATATAGCAAGCGTTAGTAACTCCATCCTAATGATGGTTTACAGCTATTATTAAAACTTGCAGGTAATATAGCAAGCGTTAGTAACTCCATCCTAATGATGGTTTACAGCTATTATTAAAACTTGCAGGTAATATAGCAAGCGTTAGTAACTCCATCCTAATGATGGTTTACAGCTATTATTAAAACTTGCAGGTAATAGCAAGCGTTAGTAACTCCATCCTAATGATGGTTTACAGCTATTATTAAAACTTGCAGGTAATATAGCAAGCGTTAGTAACTCCATCCTAATGATGGTTTACAGCTATTATTAAAACTTGCAGGTAATATAGCAAGCGTTAGTAACTCCATCCTAATGATGGTTTACAGCTATTATTAAAACTTGCAGGTAATATAGCAAGCGTTAGTAACTCCATCCTAATGATGGTTTACAGCTATTATTAAAACTTGCAGGTAATATAGCAAGCGTTAGTAACTCCATCCTAATGATGGTTTACAGCTATTATTAAAACTTGCAGGTAATATAGCAAGCGTTAGTAACTCCATCCTAATGATGGTTTACAGCTATTATTAAAACTTGCAGGTAATATAGCAAGCGTTAGTAACTCCATCCTAATGATGGTTTACAGCTATTATTAAAACTTGCAGGTAATATAGCAAGCGTTAGTAACTCTATCCTAATGATGGTTTACAGCTATTATTAAAACTTGCAGGTAATATAGCAAGCGTTAGTAACTCCATCCTAATGATGGTTTACAGCTATTATTAAAACTTGCAGGTAATATAGCAAGCGTTAGTAACTCCATCCTAATGATGGTTTACAGCTATTATTAAAACTTGCAGGTAATATAGCAAGCGTTAGTAACTCCATCCTAATGATGGTTTACAGCTATTATTAAAACTTGCAGGTAATATAGCAAGCGTTAGTAACTCCATCCTAATGATGGTTTACAGCTATTATTAAAACTTACAGGTAATATAGCAAGCGTTAGTAACTCCATCCTAATGATGGTTTACAGCTATTAAAACTTGCAGGAAATATAGCAAGCATTAATAACTCCATCCTAATGATGGTTTACAGCTATTATTAAAACTTGCAGGTAATATAGCAAGCGTTAGTAACCCCATCCTAATGATGGTTTACAGCTATTATTAAAACTTGCAGGTAATATAGCAAGCGTTAGTAACTCCATCCTAATGATGGTTTACAGCTATTATTAAAACTTGCAGGTAATATAGCAAGCGTTAGTAACTCCATCCTAATGATGGTTTACAGCTATTATTAAAACTTGCAGGTAATATAGCAAGCGTTAGTAACTCCATCCTAATGATGGTTTACAGCTATTATTAAAACTTGCAGGTAATATAGCAAGCGTTAGTAACTCCATCCTAATGATGGTTTACAGCTATTATTAAAACTTGCAGGTAATATAGCAAGCGTTAGTAACTCCATCCTAATGATGGTTTACAGCTATTATTAAAACTTGCAGGTAATATAGCAAGCGTTAGTAACTCCATCCTAATGATGGTTTACAGCTATTATTAAAACTTGCATGTAATATAACAAGCGTTAGTAACTCCATCCTAATGATGGTATACAGCTATTATTAAAACTTGCAGGTAATATAGCAAGCGGTAGTAACTCCATCCTAATGATGGTTTACAGCTATTATTAAAACTTGCAGGTAATATAGCAAGCGTTAGTAACTCCATCCTAATGATGGTTTACAGCTATTATTAAAACTTGCAGGTAATATAGCAAGCGTTAGTAACTCCATCCTAATGATGGTTTACAGCTATTATTAAAACTTGCAGGTAATATAGCAAGCGTTAGTAACTCCATCCTAATGATGGTTTACAGCTATTATTAAAACTTGCAGGTAATATAGCAAGCGTTAGTAACTCCATCCTAATGATGGTTTACAGCTATTATTAAAACTTGCAGGTAATATAGCAAGCGTTAGTAACTCCATCCTAATGATGGTTTACAGCTATTATTAAAACTTGCAGGTAATATAGCAAGCGTTAGTAACTCCATCCTAATGATGGTTTACAGCTATTATTAAAACTTGCAGGTAATATAGCAAGCGTTAGTAACTCCATCCTAATGATGGTTTACAGCTATTATTAAAACTTGCAGGTAATATAGCAAGCGTTAGTAACTCCATCCTAATGATGGTTTACAGCTATTATTAAAACTTGCAGGTAATATAGCAAGCGTTAGTAACTCCATCCTAATGATGGTTTACAGCTATTATTAAAACTTGCAGGTAATATAGCAAGCGTTAGTAACTCCATCCTAATGATGGTTTACAGCTATTATTAAAACTTGCAGGTAATATAGCAAGCGTTAGTAACTCCATCCTAATGATGGTTTACAGCTATTATTAAAACTTGCAGGTAATATAGCAAGCGTTAGTAACTCCATCCTAATGATGGTTTACAGCTATTATTAAAACTTGCAGGTAATATAGCCAGCGTTAGTAACTCCATCCTAATGATGGTTTACAGCTATTATTAAAACTTGCAGGTAATATAGCAAGCGTTAGTAACTCCATCCTAATGATGGTTTACAGCTATTATTAAAACTTGCAGGTAATATAGCAAGCGTTAGTAACTCCATCCTAATGATGGTTTACAGCTATTATTAAAACTTGCAGGTAATATAGCAAGCGTTAGTAACTCCATCCTAATGATGGTTTACAGCTATTATTAAAACTTGCAGGTAATATAGCAAGCGTTAGTAACTCCATCCTAATGATGGTTTACAGCTATTATTAAAACTTGCAGGTAATATAGCAAGCGTTAGTAACTCCATCCTAATGATGGTTTACAGCTATTATTAAAACTTGCAGGTAATATAGCAAGCGTTAGTAACTCCATCCTAATGATGGTTTACAGCTATTATTAAAACTTGCAGGTAATATAGCAAGCGTTAGTAACTCCATCCTAATGATGGTTTACAGCTATTATTAAAACTTGCAGGTAATATAGCAAGCGTTAGTAACTCCATCCTAATGATGGTTTACAGCTATTATTAAAACTTGCAGGTAATATAGCAAGCGTTAGTAACTCCATCCTAATGATGGTTTACAGCTATTATTAAAACTTGCAGGTAATATACCAAGCGTTAGTAACTCCATCCTAATGATGGTTTACAGCTATTATTAAAACTTGCAGGTAATATAGCAAGCGTTAGTAACTCCATCCTAATGATGGTTTACAGCTATTATTAAAACTTGCAGGTAATATAGCAAGCGTTAGTAACTCCATCCTAATGATGGTTTACAGCTATAATTAAAACTTGCATGTAATATAGGAAGCGTTAGTAACTCCATCCTAATGATGGTTTACAGCTATTATTAGAACTTGCAGGTAATAGCAAGCGTTAGTAACTCCATCCTAATGATGGTTTACAGCTATTATTAAAACTTGCAGGTAATATAGCAAGCGTTAGTAACTCCATCCTAATGATGGTTTACAGCTATTATTAAAACTTGCAGGTAATATAGCAAGCGTTAGTAACTCCATCCTAATGATGGTTTACAGCTATTATTATAACTTGCAGGTAATATAGCAAGCGTTAGTAACTCCATCCTAATGATGGTTTACAGCTATTATTAAAACTTGCAGGTAATATAGCAAGCGTTAGTAACTCCATCCTAATGATGGTTTACAGCTATTATTAAAACTTGCAGGTAATATAGCAAGCGTTAGTAACTCCATCCTAATGATGGTTTACAGCTATTATTAAAACTTGCAGGTAATATAGCAAGCGTTAGTAACTCCATCCTAATGATGGTTTACAGCTATTATTAAAACTTGCAGGTAATATAGCAAGCGTTAGTAACTCCATCCTAATGATGGTTTACAGCTATTATTAAAACTTGCAGGTAATATAGCAAGCGTTAGTAACTCCATCCTAATGATGGTTTACAGCTATTATTAAAACTTGCAGGTAATATAGCAAGCGTTAGTAACTCCATCCTAATGATGGTTTACAGCTATTATTAAAACTTGCAGGTAATATAGCAAGCGTTAGTAACTCCATCCTAATGATGGTTTACAGCTATTATTAAAACTTGCAGGTAATATAGCAAGCGTTAGTAACTCCATCCTAATGATGGTTTGCAGCTATGATTAAAACTTGCAGGTAATATAGCAAGCGTTAGTAACTCCATCCTAATGATGGTTTACAGCTATTATTAAAACTTGCAGGTAATATAGCAAGCGTTAGTAACTCCATCCTAATGATGGTTTACAGCTATTATTAAAACTTGCAGGTAATATAGCAAGCGTTAGTAACTCCATCCTAATGATGGTTTACAGCTATTATTAAAACTTGCAGGTAATATAGCAAGCGTTAGTAACTCCATCCTAATGATGGTTTACAGCTATTATTAAAACTTGCAGGTAATATAGCAAGCGTTAGTAACTCCATCCTAATGATGGTTTACAGCTATTATTAAAACTTGCAGGTAATATAGCAAGCGTTAGTAACTCCATCCTAATGATGGTTTACAGCTATTATTAAAACTTGCAGGTAATATAGCAAGCGTTAGTAACTCCATCCTAATGATGGTTTACAGCTATTATTAAAACTTGCAGGTAATATAGCAAGCGTTAGTAACTCCATCCTAATGATGGTTTACAGCTATTATTAAAACTTGCAGGTAATATAGCAAGCGTTAGTAACTCCATCCTAATGATGGTTTACAGCTATTATTAAAACTTGCAGGTAATATAGCAAGCGTTAGTAACTCCATCCTAATGATGGTTTACAGCTATTATTAAAACTTGCAGGTAATATAGCAAGCGTTAGTAACTCCATCCTAATGATGGTTTACAGCTATTATTAAAACTTGCAGGTAATATAGCAAGCGTTAGTAACTCCATCCTAATGATGGTTTACAGCTATTATTAAAACTTGCAGGTAATATAGCAAGCGTTAGTAACTCCATCCTAATGATGGTTTACAGCTATTATTAAAACTTGCAGGTAATATAGCAAGCGTTAGTAACTCCATCCTAATGATGGTTTACAGCTATTATTAAAACTTGCAGGTAATATAGCAAGCGTTAGTAACTCCATCCTAATGATGGTTTACAGCTATTATTAAAACTTGCAGGTAATATAGCAAGCGTTAGTAACTCCATCCTAATGATGGTTTACAGCTATTATTAAAACTTGCAGGTAATATAGCAAGCGTTAGTAACTCCATCCTAATGATGGTTTACAGCTATTATTAAAACTTGCAGGTAATATAGCAAGCGTTAGTAACTCCATCCTAATGATGGTTTACAGCTATTATTAAAACTTGCAGGTAATATAGCAAGCGTTAGTAACTCCATCCTAATGATGGTTTTCAGCTATTATTAAAACTTGCAGGTAATACGGCAAGCGTTAGTAACTCCACCCTAATGATGGTTTACAGCTATTATTAAAACTTGCAGGTAATATAGCAAGCGTTAGTAACTCCATCCTAATGATGGTTTACAGCTATTATTAAAACTTGCAGGTAATAGCAAGCGTTAGTAACTCCATCCTAATGATGGTTTACAGCTATTATTAAAACTTGCAGGTATATAGCAAGCGTTAGTAACTCCATCCTAATGATGGTTTACAGCTATTATTAAAACTTGCAGGTAATATAGCAAGCGTTAGTAACTCCATCCTAATGATGGTTTACAGCTATTATTAAAACTTGCAGGTAATATAGCAAGCATTATTAACTCCATCCAATGATGGTTTACAGCTATTATTAAAACTTACAGGTAATATAGCAAGCGTTAGTAACTCCATCCTAATGATGGTTTACAGCTATTATTTAAACTTGCAGGTAATATAGCAAGCGTTAGTAACTCCATCCTAATGATGGTTTACAGCTATTATTAAAACTTGCAGGTAATATAGCAAGCGTTAGTAACTCCATCCTAATGATGGTTTACAGCTATTATTAAAACTTGCAGGTAATATAGCAAGCGTTAGTAACTCCATCCTAATGATGGTTTACAGCTATTATTAAAACTTGCAGGTAATATAGCAAGCGTTAGTAACTCCATCCTAATGATGGTTTACAGCTATTATTAAAACTTGCAGGTAATATAGCAAGCGTTAGTAACTCCATCCTAATGATGGTTTACAGCTATTATTAAAACTTGCAGGTAATATAGCAAGCGTTAGTAACTCCATCCTAATGATGGTTTACAGCTATTATTAAAACTTGCAGGTAATATAGCAAGCGTTAGTAACTCCATCCTAATGATGGTTTACAGCTATTATTAAAACTTGCAGGTAATATAGCAAGCGTTAGTAACTCCATCCTAATGATGGTTTACAGCTATTATTAAAACTTGCAGGTAATATAGCAAGCGTTAGTAACTCCATCCTAATGATGGTTTACAGCTATTATTAAAACTTGTAGGTAATATAGCAAGCGTTAGTAACTCCACCCTAATGATGGTTTACAGCTATTATTAAAACTTGCAGGTAATATAGCAAGCGTTAGTAACTCCATCCTAATGATGGTTTACAGCTATTATTAAAACTTGCAGGTAATAGCAAGCGTTAGTAACTCCATCCTAATGATGGTTTACAGCTATTATTAAAACTTGCAGGTAATATAGCAAGCGTTATTAACTCCATCCTAATGATGGTTTACAGCTATTATTAAAACTTGCAGGTAATATAGCAAGCGTTAGTAACTCCATCCTAATGATGGTTTACAGCTATTATTAAAACTTGCAGGTAATATAGCAAGCGTTAGTAACTCCATCCTAATGATGGTTTACAGCTATTATTAAAACTTGCAGGTAATATAGCAAGCGTTAGTAACTCCATCCTAATGATGGTTTACAGCTATTATTAAAACTTGCAGGTAATATAGCAAGCGTTAGTAACTCCATCCTAATGATGGTTTACAGCTATTATTAAAACTTGCAGGTAATATAGCAAGCGTTAGTAACTCCATCCTAATGATGGTTTACAGCTATTATTAAAACTTGCAGGTAATATAGCAAGCGTTAGTAACTCCATCCTAATGATGGTTTACAGCTATTATTAAAACTTGCAGGTAATATAGCAAGCGTTAGTAACTCCATCCTAATGATGGTTTACAGCTATTATTAAAACTTGCAGGTAATATAGCAAGCGTTAGTAACTCCATCCTAATGATGGTTTACAGCTATTATTAAAACTTGCAGGTAATATAGCAAGCGTTAGTAACTCCATCCTAATGATGGTTTACAGCTATTATTAAAACTTGCAGGTAATATAGCAAGCGTTAGTAACTCCATCCTAATGATGGTTTAAAGCTATTATTAAAACTTGCAGGTAATATAGCAAGCGTTAGTAACTCCATCCTAATGATGGTTTACAGCTATTATTAAAACTTGCAGGTAATATAGCAAGCGTTAGTAACTCCATCCTAATGATGGTTTACAGCTATTATTAAAACTTGCAGGTAATATAGCAAGCGTTAGTAACTCCATCCTAATGATGGTTTACAGCTATTATTAAAACTTGCAGGTAATATAGCAAGCGTTAGTAACTCCATCCTAATGATGGTTTACAGCTATTATTAAAACTTGCAGGTAATATAGCAAGCGTTAGTAACTCCATCCTAATGATGGTTTACAGCTATTATTAAAACTTGCAGGTAATATAGCAAGCGTTAGTAACTCCATCCTAATGATGGTTTACAGCTATTATTAAAACTTGCAGGTAATATAGCAAGCGTTAGTAACTCCATCCTAATGATGGTTTACAGCTATTATTAAAACTTGCAGGTAATATAGCAAGCGTTAGTAACTCCATCCTAATGATGGTTTACAGCTATTATTAAAACTTGCAGGTAATATAGCAAGCGTTAGTAACTCCATCCTAATGATGGTTTACAGCTATTATTAAAACTTGCAGGTAATATAGCAAGCGTTAGTAACTCCATCCTAATGATGGTTTACAGCTATTATTAAAACTTGCAGGTAATATAGCAAGCGTTAGTAACTCCATCCTAATGATGGTTTACAGCTATTATTAAAACTTGCAGGTAATATAGCAAGCGTTAGTAACTCCATCCTAATGATGGTTTACAGCTATTATTAAAACTTGCAGGTAATATAGCAAGCGTTAGTAACTCCATCCTAATGATGGTTTACAGCTATTATTAAAACTTGCAGGTAATATAGCAAGCGTTAGTAACTCCATCCTAATGATGGTTTACAGCTATTATTAAAACTTGCATGTAATATAGCAAGCGTTAGTAACTCCATCCTAATGATGGTTTACAGCTATTATTAAAACTTGCAGGTAATATAGCAAGCGTTAGTAACTCCATCCTAATGATGGTTTACAGCTATTATTAAAACTTGCAGGTAATATAGCAAGCGTTAGTAACTCCATCCTAATGATGGTTTACAGCTATTATTAAAACTTGCAGGTAATATAGCAAGCGTTAGTAACTCCATCCTAATGATGGTTTACAGCTATTATTAAAACTTGCAGGTAATATAGCAAGCGTTAGTAACTCCATCCTAATGATGGTTTACAGCTATTATTAAAACTTGCAGGTAATATAGCAAGCGTTAGTAACTCCATCCTAATGATGGTTTACAGCTATTATTAAAACTTGCAGGTAATATAGCAAGCGTTAGTAACTCCATCCTAATGATGGTTTACAGCTATTATTAAAACTTGCAGGTAATAGCAAGCGTTAGTAACTCCATCCTAATGATGGTTTACAGCTATTATTAAAACTTGCAGGTAATATAGCAAGCGTTAGTAACTCCATCCTAATGATGGTTTACAGCTATTATTAAAACTTGCAGGTAATATAGCAAGCGTTAGTAACTCCATCCTAATGATGGTTTACAGCTATTATTAAAACTTGCAGGTAATATAGCAAGCGTTAGTAACTCCATCCTAATGATGGTTTACAGCTATTATTAAAACTTGCAGGTAATATAGCAAGCGTTAGTAACTCCATCCTAATGATGGTTTACAGCTATTATTAAAACTTGCAGGTAATATAGCAAGCGTTAGTAACTCCATCCTAATGATGGTTTACAGCTATTATTAAAACTTGCAGGTAATATAGCAAGCGTTAGTAACTCCATCCTAATGATGGTTTACAGCTATTATTAAAACTTGCAGGTAATATAGCAAGCGTTAGTAACTCCATCCTAATGATGGTTTACAGCTATAATTAAAACTTGCAGGTAATATAGCAAGCGTTAGTAACTCCATCCTAATGATGGTTTACAGCTATTATTAAAACTTGCAGGTAATATAGCAAGCGTTAGTAACTCCATCCTAATGATGGTTTACAGCTATTATTAAAACTTGCAGGTAATATAGCAAGCGTTAGTAACTCCATCCTAATGATGGTTTACAGCTATTATTAAAACTTGCAGGTAATATAGCAAGCGTTAGTAACTCCATCCTAATGATGGTTTACAGCTATTATTAAAACTTGCAGGTAATATAGCAAGCGTTAGTAACTCCATCCTAATGATGGTTTACAGCTATTATTAAAACTTGCAGGTAATATAGCAAGCGTTAGTAACTCCATCCTAATGATGGTTTACAGCTATTATTAAAACTTGCAGGTAATATAGCAAGCGTTAGTAACTCCATCCTAATGATGGTTTACAGCTATTATTAAAACTTGCAGGTAATTTAGCAAGCATTAGAAACTCCATCCTAATGATGGTTTACAGCTATTATTAAAACTTGCAGGTAATATAGCAAGCGTTAGTAACTCCATCCTAATGATGGTTTACAGCTATTATTAAAACTTGCAGGTAATATAGCAAGCGTTAGTAACTCCATCCTAATGATGGTTTACAGCTATTATTAAAACTTGCAGGTAATATAGCAAGCGTTAGTAACTCCATCCTAATGATGGTTTACAGCTATTATTAAAACTTGTAGGTAATATAGCAAGCGTTAGTAACTCCACCCTAATGATGGTTTACAGCTATTATTAAAACTTGCAGGTAATATAGCAAGCGTTAGTAACTCCATCCTAATGATGGTTTACAGCTATTATTAAAACTTGCAGGTAATATAGCAAGCGTTAGTAACTCCATCCTAATGATGGTTTACAGCTATTATTAAAACTTGCAGGTAATATAGCAAGCGTTAGTAACTCCATCCTAATGATGGTTTACAGCTATTATTAAAACTTGCAGGTAATATAGCAAGCGTTAGTAACTCCATCCTAATGATGGTTTACAGCTATTATTAAAACTTGCAGGTAATATAGCAAGCGTTAGTAACTCCATCCTAATGATGGTTTACAGCTATTATTAAAACTTGCAGGTAATACGGCAAGCGTTAGTAACTCCATCCTAATGATGGTTTACAGCTATTAGTTAAACTTGCAGGAAATATAGCAAGCGTTAGTAACTCCATCCTAATGATGGTTTACAGCTATTATTAAAACTTGCAGGTAATATAGCAAGCGTTAGTAACTCCATCCTAATGATGGTTTACAGCTATTATTAAAACTTGCAGGTAATATAGCAAGCGTTAGTAACTCCATCCTAATGATGGTTTACAGCTATTATTAAAACTTGCAGGTAATATAGCAAGCGTTAGTAACTCCATCCTAATGATGGTTTACAGCTATTATTAAAACTTGCAGGTAATATAGCAAGCGTTAGTAACTCCATCCTAATGATGGTTTACAGCTATTATTAAAACTTGCAGGTAATATAGCAAGCGTTAGTAACTCCATCCTAATGATGGTTTACAGCTATTATTAAAACTTGCAGGTAATATAGCAAGCGTTAGTAACTCCATCCTAATGATGGTTTACAGCTATTATTAAAACTTGCAGGTAATATAGCAAGCGTTAGTAACTCCATCCTAATGATGGTTTACAGCTATTATTAAAACTTGCAGGTAATATAGCAAGCGTTAGTAGCTCCATCCTAATGATGGTTTTCAGCTATTATTAAAACTTGCAGGTAATACGGCAAGCGTTAGTAACTCCATCCTAATGATGGTTTAGAGCTATTATTAAAACTTGCAGGTAATATAGCAAGCGTTAGTAACTCCATCCTAATGATGGTTTACAGCTATTATTAAACCTTGCAGGTAATATAGCAAGCGTTAGTAACTCCATCCTAATGATGGTTTACAGCTATTATTAAAACTTGCAGGTAATATAGCAAGCGTTAGTAACTCCATCCTAATGATGGTTTACAGCTATTATTAAAACTTGCAGGTAATATAGCAAGCGTTAGTAACTCCATCCTAATGATGGTTTACAGCTATTATTAAAACTTGCAGGTAATATAGCAAGCGTTAGTAACTCCATCCTAATGATGGTTTACAGCTATTATTAAAACTTGCAGGTAATATAGCAAGCGTTAGTAACTCCATCCTAATGATGGTTTACAGCTATTATTAAAACTTGCAGGTAATATAGCATGCGTTAGTAACTCCATTCTAATGATTGTTTACAGCTATTATTAAAACTTGCAGGTAATATAGCAAGCATTAGTAACTCCATCCTAATGATGGTTTACAGCTATTATTAACACTTGCAGGTAATATAGCAAGCGTTAGTAACTCCATCCTAATGATGGTTTACAGCTATTATTAAAACTTGCAGGTAATATAGCAAGCGTTAGTAACCCCATACTAATAATGGTTTACAGCTATTATTAACACTTGCAGGTAATATAGCAAGCGTTAGTAACTCCATCCTAATGATGGTTTACAGCTATTATTAAAACTTACAGGTAATATAGCAAGCGTTAGTAACTCCATCCTAATGATGGTTTACAGCTATTATTAAAACTTGCAGGTAATATAGCAAGCGTTAGTAACTCCATCCTAATGATGGTTTACAGCTATTATTAAAACTTGCAGGTAATATAGCAAGCGTTAGTAACTCCATCCTAATGATGGTTTACAGCTATTATTAAAACTTGCAGGTAATATAGCAAGCGTTAGTAACTCCATCCTAATGATGGTTTACAGCTATTATTAAAACTTGCAGGTAATATAGCAAGCGTTAGTAACTCCATCCTAATGATGGTTTACAGCTATTATTAAAACTTGCAGGTAATATAGCAAGCGTTAGTAACTCCATCCTAATGATGGTTTACAGCTATTATTAAAACTTGCAGGTAATATAGCAAGCGTTAGTAACTCCATCCTAATGATGGTTTACAGCTATTATTAAAACTTGCAGGTAATATAGCAAGCGTTAGTAACTCCATCCTAATGATGGTTTACAGCTATTATTAAAACTTGCAGGTAATATAGCAAGCGTTAGTAACTCCATCCTAATGATGGTTTACAGCTATTATTAAAACTTGCAGGTAATATAGCAAGCGTTAGTAACTCCATCCTAATGATGGTTTACAGCTATTATTAAAACTTGCAGGTAATATAGCAAGCGTTAGTAACTCCATCCTAATGATGGTTTACAGCTATTATTAAAACTTGCAGGTAATATAGCAAGCGTTAGTAACTCCATCCTAATGATGGTTTACAGCTATTATTAAAACTTGCAGGTAATATAGCAAGCGTTAGTAACTCCATCCTAATGATGGTTTACAGCTATTATTAAAACTTGCAGGTAATATAGCAAGCGTTAGTAACTCCATCCTAATGATGGTTTACAGCTATTATTAAAACTTGCAGGTAATATAGCAAGCGTTAGTAACTCCATCCTAATGATGGTTTACAGCTATTATTAAAACTTGCAGGTAATATAGCAAGCGTTAGTAACTCCATCCTAATGATGGTTTACAGCTATTATTAAAACTTGCAGGTAATATAGCAAGCGTTAGTAACTCCATCCTAATGATGGTTTACAGCTATTATTAAAACTTGCAGGTAATATAGCAAGCGTTAGTAACTCCATCCTAATGATGGTTTACAGCTATTATTAAAACTTGCAGGTAATATAGCAAGCGTTAGTAACTCCATCCTAATGATGGTTTACAGCTATTATTAAAACTTGCAGGTAATATAGCAAGCGTTAGTAACTCCATCCTAATGATGGTTTACAGCTATTATTAAAACTTGCAGGTAATATAGCAAGCGTTAGTAACTCCATCCTAATGATGGTTTACAGCTATTATTAAAACTTGCAGGTAATATAGCAAGCGTTAGTAACTCCATCCTAATGATGGTTTACAGCTATTATTAAAACTTGCAGGTAATATAGCAAGCGTTAGTAACTCCATCCTAATGATGGTTTACAGCTATTATTAAAACTTGCAGGTAATATAGCAAGCGTTAGTAACTCCATCCTAATGATGGTTTACAGCTATTATTAAAACTTGCAGGTAATATAGCAAGCGTTAGTAACTCCATCCTAATGATGGTTTACAGCTATTATTAAAACTTGCAGGTAATATAGCAAGCGTTTGTAACTCTATCCTAATGATGGTTTACAGCTATTATTAAAACTTGCAGGTAATATAGCAAGCGTTAGTAACTCCATCCTAATGATGGTTTACAGCTATTATTAAAACTTGCAGGTAATATAGCAAGCGTTAGTAGCTCCATCCTAATGATGGTTTTCAGCTATTATTAAAACTTGCAGGTAATATAGCAAGAGTAACTCCATCCTAATGATGGTTTAGAGCTATTATTAAAACTTGCAGGTAATATAGCAAGCGTTAGCAACTCCATCCTAATGATGGTTTACAGCTATTATTAAAACTTGCAGGTAATATAGCAAGCATTATTAACTCCATCCTAATGATGGTTTACAGCTATTATTAAAACTTGCAGGTAATAGATCAAGCATTAGTAACCCCATCCTAATGATGGTTTACAGCTATTATTAAAACTTGCAGGTAATATAGCAAGCGTTAGTAACTCCATCCTAATGATGGTTTACAGCTATTATTAAAACTTGCAGGTAATATAGCAAGCGTTAGTAACTCCATCCTAATGATGGTTTACAGCTATTATTAAAACTTGCAGGTAATATAGCAAGCGTTAGTAACTCCATCCTAATGATGGTTTACAGCTATTATTAAAACTTGCAGGTAATATAGCAAGCGTTAGTAACTCCATCCTAATGATGGTTTACAGCTATTATTAAAACTTGCAGGTAATATTGCAAGTGTTAGTAACTCCATCCTAATGATGGTTTACATCTATTATTAAAACTTGCAGGTAATAGAGCAAGCGTTAGTAACTCCATCCTAATGATGGTTTACAGCTATTATTAAAACTTGCAGGTAATATAGCAAGCGTTAGTAACTCCATCCTAATGATGGTTTACAGCTATTATTAAAACTTGCAGGTAATATAGCAAGCGTTAGTAACTCCATCCTAATGATGGTTTACAGCTATTATTAAAACTTGCAGGTAATATAGCAAGCGTTAGTAACTCCATCCTAATGATGGTTTACAGCTATTATTAAAACTTGCAGGTAATATAGCAAGCGTTAGTAACTCCATCCTAATGATGGTTTACAGCTATTATTAAAACTTGCAGGTAATATAGCAAACGTTAGTAACTCCATCCTAATGATGGTTTACAGCTATTATTAAAACTTGCAGGTAATATAGCAAGCGTTAGTAACTCCATCCTAATGATGGTTTACAGCTATTATTAAAACTTGCAGGTAATATAGCAAGCGTTAGTAACTCCATCCTAATGATGGTTTACAGCTATTATTAAAACTTGCAGGTAATATAGCAAGCGTTAGTAACTCCATCCTAATGATGGTTTACAGCTAATATTAAAACTTGCAGGTAATATAGCAAGCGTTAGTAACTCCATCCTAATGATGCTTTACAGCTATTATTAAAACTTGCAGGTAATATAGCAAGCGTTAGTAACTCCATCCTAATGATGGTTTACAGCTATTATTAAAACTTGCAGGTAATATAGCAAGCGTTAGTAACTCCATCCTAATGATGGTTTACAGCTATTATTAAAACTTGCAGGTAATATAGCAAGCGTTAGTAACTCCATCCTAATGATGGTTTACAGCTATTATTAAAACTTGCAGGTAATATAGCAAGCGTTAGTAACTCCATCCTAATGATGGTTTACAGCTATTATTAAAACTTGCAGGTAATATAGCAAGCGTTAGTAACTCCATCCTAATGATGGTTTACAGCTATTATTAAAACTTGCAGGTAATATAGCAAGCGTTAGTAACTCCATCCTAATGATGGCTTACAGCTATTATTAAAACTTGCAGGTAATATAGCAAGCGTTAGTAACTCCATCCTAATGATGGTTTACAGCTATTATTAAAACTTGCAGGTAATATAGCAAGCGTTAGTAACTCCATCCTAATGATGGTTTACAGCTATTATTAAAACTTGCAGGTAATATAGCAAGCGTTAGTAACTCCATCCTAATGATGGTTTACAGCTATTATTAAAACTTGCAGGTAATATAGCAAGCGTTAGTAACTCCATCCTAATGATGGTTTACAGCTATTATTAAAACTTGCAGGTAATATAGCAAGCGTTAGTAACTCCATCCTAATGATGGTTTACAGCTATTATTAAAACTTGCAGGTAATAGCAAGCGTTAGTAACTCCATCCTAATGATGGTTTACAGCTATTATTAAAACTTGCAGGTAATATAGCAAGCGTTAGTAACTCCATCCTAATGATGGTTTACAGCTATTATTAAAACTTGCAGGTAATATAGCAAGCGTTAGTAACTCCATCCTAATGATGGTTTACAGCTATTATTAAAACTTGCAGGTAATATAGCAAGCGTTAGTAACTCCATCCTAATGATGGTTTACAGCTATTATTAAAACTTGCAGGTAATATAGCAAGCGTTAGTAACTCCATCCTAATGATGGTTTACAGCTATTATTAAAACTTGCAGGTAATATAGCAAGCGTTAGTAACTCCATCCTAATGATGGTTTACAGCTATTATTAAAACTTGCAGGTAATATAGCAAGCGTTAGTAACTCCATCCTAATGATGGTTTACAGCTATTATTAAAACTTGCAGGTAATATAGCAAGCGTTAGTAACTCCATCCTAATGATGGTTTACAGCTATTATTAAAACTTGCAGGTAATATAGCAAGCGTTAGTAACTCCATCCTAATGATGGTTTACAGCTATTATTAAAACTTGCAGGTAATATAGCAAGCGTTAGTAACTCCATCCTAATGATGGTTTACAGCTATTATTAAAACTTGCAGGTAATATAGCAAGCGTTAGTAACTCCATCCTAATGATGGTTTACAGCTATTATTAAAACTTGGAGGTAATATAGCAACCGTTAGTAACTCCATCCTAATGATGGTTTACAGCTATTATTAAAACTTGCAGGTAATATAGCAAGCGTTAGTAACTCCATCCTAATGATGGTTTACAGCTATTATTAAAACTTGCAGGTAATATAGCAAGCGTTAGTAACTCCATCCTAATGATGGTTTACAGCTATTATTAAAACTTGCAGGTAATATAGCAAGCGTTAGTAACTCCATCCTAATGATGGTTTACAGCTATTATTAAAACTTGCAGGTAATATAGCAAGCGTTAGTAACTCCATCCTAATGATGGTTTACAGCTATTATTAAAACTTGCAGGTAATATAGCAAGCGTTAGTAACTCCATCCTAATGATGGTTTACAGCTATTATTAAAACTTGCAGGTAATATAGCAAGCGTTAGTAACTCCATCCTAATGATGGTTTACAGCTATTATTAAAACTTGCAGGTAATATAGCAAGCGTTAGTAACTCCATCCTAATGATGGTTTACAGCTATTATTAAAACTTGCAGGTAATATAGCAAGCGTTAGTAACTCCATCCTAATGATGGTTTACAGCTATTATTAAAACTTGCAGGTAATATAGCAAGCGTTAGTAACTCCATCCTAATGATGGTTTACAGCTATTATTAAAACTTGCAGGTAATATAGCAAGCGTTAGTAACTCCATCCTAATGATGGTTTACAGCTATTATTAAAACTTGCAGGTAATATAGCAAGCGTTAGTAACTCCATCCTAATGATGGTTTACAGCTATTATTAAAACTTGCAGGTAATATAGCAAGCGTTAGTAACTCCATCCTAATGATGGTTTACAGCTATTATTAAAACTTGCAGGTAATATAGCAAGCGTTAGTAACTCCATCCTAATGATGGTTTACAGCTATTATTAAAACTTGCAGGTAATATAGCAAGCGTTAGTAACTCCATCCTAATGATGGTTTACAGCTATTATTAAAACTTGCAGGTAATATAGCAAGCGTTAGTAACTCCATCCTAATGATGGTTTACAGCTATTATTAAAACTTGCAGGTAATATAGCAAGCGTTAGTAACTCCATCCTAATGATGGTTTACAGCTATTATTAAAACTTGCAGGTAATATAGCAAGCGTTAGTAACTCCATCCTAATGATGGTTTACAGCTATTATTAAAACATGCAGGTAATATAGCAAGCGTTTGTAACTCCATCCTAATGATGGTTTACAGCTATTATTAAAACTTGCAGGTAATATAGCAAGCGTTAGTAACTCCATCCTAATGATGGTTTACAGCTATTATTAAAACTTGCAGGTAATATAGCAAGCGTTAGTAACTCCATCCTAATGATGGTTTACAGCTATTATTAAAACTTGCAGGTAATATAGCAAGCGTTAGTAACTCCATCCTAATGATGGTTTACAGCTATTATTAAAACTTGCAGGTAATATAGCAAGCGTTAGTAACTCCATCCTAATGATGGTTTACAGCTATTATTAAAACTTGCAGGTAATATAGCAAGCGTTAGTAACTCCATCCTAATGATGGTTTACAGCTATTATTAAAACTTGCAGGTAATATAGCAAGCGTTAGTAACTCCATCCTAATGATGGTTTACAGCTATTATTAAAACTTGCAGGTAATATAGCAAGCGTTAGTAACTCCATCCTAATGATGGTTTACAGCTATTATTAAAACTTGCAGGTAATATAGCAAGCGTTAGTAACTCCATCCTAATGATGGTTTACAGCTATTATTAAAACTTGCAGGTAATATAGCAAGCGTTAGTAACTCCATCCTAATGATGGTTTACAGCTATTATTAAAACTTGCAGGTAATATAGCAAGCGTTAGTAACTCCATCCTAATGATGGTTTACAGCTATTATTAAAACTTGCAGGTAATATAGCAAGCGTTAGTAACTCCATCCTAATGATGGTTTACAGCTATTATTAAAACTTGCAGGTAATATAGCAAGCGTTAGTAACTCCATCCTAATGATGGTTTACAGCTATTATTAAAACTTGCAGGTAATATAGCAAGCGTTAGTAACTCCATCCTAATGATGGTTTACAGCTATTATTAAAACTTGCAGGTAATATAGCAAGCGTTAGTAACTCCATCCTAATGATGGTTTACAGCTATTATTAAAACTTGCAGGTAATATAGCAAGCGTTAGTAACTCCATCCTAATGATGGTTTACAGCTATTATTAAAACTTGCAGGTAATATAGCAAGCGTTAGTAACTCCATCCTAATGATGGTTTACAGCTATTATTAAAACTTGCAGGTAATATAGCAAGCGTTAGTAACTCCATCCTAATGATGGTTTACAGCTATTATTAAAACTTGCAGGTAATATAGCAAGCGTTAGTAACTCCATCCTAATGATGGTTTACAGCTATTATTAAAACTTGCAGGTAATATAGCAAGCGTTAGTAACTCCATCCTAATGATGGTTTACAGCTATTATTAAAACTTGCAGGTAATATAGCAAGCGTTAGTAACTCCATCCTAATGATGGTTTACAGCTATTATTAAAACTTGCAGGTAATATAGCAAGCGTTAGTAACTCCATCCTAATGATGGTTTACAGCTATTATTAAAACTTGCAGGTAATATAGCAAGCGTTAGTAACTCCATCCTAATGATGGTTTACAGCTATTATTAAAACTTGCAGGTAATATAGCAAGCGTTAGTAACTCCATCCTAATGATGGTTTACAGCTATTATTAAAACTTGCAGGTAATATAGCAAGCGTTAGTAACTCCATCCTAATGATGGTTTACAGCTATTATTAAAACTTGCAGGTAATATAGCAAGCATTAGTAACTCCATCCTAATGATGGTTTACAGCTATTATTAAAACTTGCAGGTAATATAGCAAGCGTTAGTAACTCCATCCTAATGATGGTTTACAGCTATTATTAAAACTTGCAGGTAATATAGCAAGCGTTAGTAACTCCATCCTAATGATGGTTTACAGCTATTATTAAAACTTGCAGGTAATATAGCAAGCGTTAGTAACTCCATCCTAATGATGGTTTACAGCTATTATTAAAACTTGCAGGTAATATAGCAAGCGTTAGTAACTCCATCCTAATGATGGTTTACAGCTATTATTAAAACTTGCAGGTAATATAGCAAGCGTTAGTAACTCCATCCTAATGATGGTTTACAGCTATTATTAAAACTTGCAGGTAATATAGCAAGCGTTAGTAACTCCATCCTAATGATGGTTTACAGCTATTATTTAAACTTGCAGGTAATATAGCAAGCGTTAGTAACCCCATCCTAATGATGGTTTACAGCTATTATTAAAACTTGCAGGTAATATAGCAAGCGTTAGTAACTCCATCCAAATGATGGTTTACAGCTATTATTAAAACTTGCATGTAATATAGAAGGCGTTAGTAACTCCATCCTAATGATGGTTTACAGCTATTATTAAAACTTGGAGGTAATATAGCAAGCGTTAGTAACTCCATCCTAATGATGGTTTACAGCTATTATTAAAACTTGCAGGTAATATAGCAAGCGTTAGTAACTCCATCCTAATGATGGTTTACAGCTATTATTAAAACTTGCAGGTAATATAGCAAGCGTTAGTAACTCCATCCTAATGATGGTTTACAGCTATTATTAAAACTTGCAGGTAATATAGCAAGCGTTAGTAACTCCATCCTAATGATGGTTTACAGCTATTATTAAAACTTGCAGGTAATATAGCAAGCGTTAGTAACTCCATCCTAATGATGGTTTACAGCTATTATTAAAACTTGCAGGTAATATAGCATGCGTTAGTAACTCCATCCTAATGATGGTTTACAGCTATTATTTAAACTTGCAGGTAATAGCAAGCATTAGTAACTCCATCCTAATGATGGTTTACAGCTATTATTAAAACTTGCAGGTAATATAGCAAGCGTTAGTAACTCCATCCTAATGATGGTTTACAGCTATTATTAAAACTTGCAGGTAATATAGCAAGCGTTAGTAACTCCATCCTAATGATGGTTTACAGCTATTATTAAAACTTGCAGGTAATATAGCAAGCGTTAGTAACTCCATCCTAATGATGGTTTACAGCTATTATTAAAACTTGCAGGTAATATAGCAAGCGTTAGTAACTCCATCCTAATGATGGTTTACAGCTATTATTAAAACTTGCAGGTAATATAGCAAGCGTTAGTAACTCCATCCTAATGATGGTTTACAGCTATTATTAAAACTTGCAGGTAATATAGCAAGCGTTAGTAACTCCATCCTAATGATGGTTTACAGCTATTATTAAAACTTGCAGGTAATATAGCAAGCGTTAGTAACTCCATCCTAATGATGGTTTACAGCTATTATTAAAACTTGCAGGTAATATAGCAAGCGTTAGTAACTCCATCCTAATGATGGTTTACAGCTATTATTAAAACTTGCAGGTAATATAGCAAGCGTTAGTAACTCCATCCTAATGATGGTTTACAGCTATTATTAAAACTTGCAGGTAATATAGCAAGCGTTAGTAACTCCATCCTAATGATGGTTTACAGCTATTATTAAAACTTGCAGGTAATATAGCAAGCGTTAGTAACTCCATCCTAATGATGGTTTACAGCTATTATTAAAACTTGCAGGTAATATAGCAAGCGTTAGTAACTCCATCCTAATGATGGTTTACAGCTATTATTAAAACTTGCTGGTAATATAGCAAGCGTTAGTAACTCCATCCTAATGATGGTTTACAGCTATTATTAAAACTTGCAGGTAATATAGCAAGCGTTAGTAACTCCATCCTAATGATGGTTTACACCTATTATTAAAACTTGCAGGTAATATAGCAAGCGTTAGTAACTCCATCCTAATGATGGTTTACAGCTATTATTAAAACTTGCAGGTAATATAGCAAGCGTTAGTAACTCCATCCTAATGATGGTTTACAGCTATTATTAAAACTTGCAGGTAATATAGCAAGCGTTAGTAACTCCATCCTAATGATGGTTTACAGCTATTATTAAAACTTGCAGGTAATATAGCAAGCGTTAGTAACTCCATCCTAATGATGGTTTACAGCTATTATTAAAACTTGCAGGTAATATAGCAAGCGTTAGTAACTCCATCCTAATGATGGTTTACAGCTATTATTAAAACTTGCAGGTAATATAGCAAGCGTTAGTAACTCCATCCTAATGATGGTTTACAGCTATTATTAAAACTTGCAGGTAATATAGCAAGCGTTAGTAACTCCATCCTAATGATGGTTTACAGCTATTATTAAAACTTGCAGGTAATATAGCAAGCGTTAGTAACTCCATCCTAATGATGGTTTACAGCTATTATTAAAACTTGCAGGTAATATAGCAAGCGTTAGTAACTCCATCCTAATGATGGTTTACAGCTATTATTAAAACTTGCAGGTAATATAGCAAGCGTTAGTAACTCCATCCTAATGATGGTTTACAGCTATTATTAAAACTTGCAGGTAATATAGCAAGCGTTAGTAACTCCATCCTAATGATGGTTTACAGCTATTATTAAAACTTGCAGGTAATATAGCAAGCGTTAGTAACTCCATCCTAATGATGGTTTACAGCTATTATTAAAACTTGCAGGTAATATAGCAAGCGTTAGTAACTCCATCCTAATGATGGTTTACAGCTATTATTAAAACTTGCAGGTAATATAGCAAGCGTTAGTAACTCCATCCTAATGATGGTTTACAGCTATTATTAAAACTTGCAGGTAATATAGCAAGCGTTAGTAACTCCATCCTAATGATGGTTTACAGCTATTATTAAAACTTGCAGGTAATATAGCAAGCGTTAGTAACTCCATCCTAATGATGGTTTACAGCTATTATTAAAACTTGCAGGTAATATAGCAAGCGTTAGTAACTCCATCCTAATGATGGTTTACAGCTATTATTAAAACTTGCAAGTAATATAGCAAGCGTTAGTAACTCCATCCTAATGATGGTTTACAGCTATTATTAAAACTTGCAGGTAATATAGCAAGCGTTAGTAACTCCATCCTAATGATGGTTTACAGCTATTATTAAAACTTGCAGGTAATATAGCAAGCGTTAGTAACTCCATCCTAATGATGGTTTACAGCTATTATTAAAACTTGCAGGTAATATAGCAAGCGTTAGTAACTCCATCCTAATGATGGTTTACAGCTATTATTAAAACTTGCAGGTAATATAGCAAGCGTTAGTAACTCCATCCTAATGATGGTTTACAGCTATTATTAAAACTTGCAGGTAATATAGCAAGCGTTAGTAACTCCATCCTAATGATGGTTTACAGCTATTATTAAAACTTGCAGGTAATATAGCAAGCGTTAGTAACTCCATCCTAATGATGGTTTACAGCTATTATTAAAACTTGCAGGTAATATAGCAAGCGTTAGTAACTCCATCCTAATGATGGTTTACAGCTATTATTAAAACTTGCAGGTAATATAGCAAGCGTTAGTAACTCCATCCTAATGATGGTTTACAGCTATTATTAAAACTTGCAGGTAATATAGCAAGCGTTAGTAACCCCATCCTAATGATGGTTTACAGCTATTATTAAAACTTGCAGGTAATATAGCAAGCGTTAGTAACTCCATCCTAATGATGGTTTACAGCTATTATTAAAACTTGCAGGTAATAAAGCAAGCGTTAGTAACTCCATCCTAATGATGGTTTACAGCTATTATTAAAACTTGCAGGTAATATAGCAAGCGTTAGTAACTCCATCCTAATGATGTTTACAGCTAGTATTTAAACTTGCAGGAAATATAGCAAGCGTTAGTAACTCCATCCTAATGATGGTTTACAGCTATTATTAAAACTTGCAGGTAATATAGCAAGCGTTAGTAACTCCATCCTAATGATGGTTTACAGCTATTATTAAAACTTGCAGGTAATATAGCAAGCGTTAGTAACTCCATCCTAATGATGGTTTACAGCTATTATTAAAATTGCAGGTAATATAGCAAGCGTTAGTAACTCCATCCTAATGATGTTTACAGCTAGTATTTAAACTTGCAGGAAATATAGCAAGCGTTAGTAACTCCATCCTAATGATGGTTTACAGCTATTATTAAAACTTGCAGGTAATTTAGCAAACGTTAGAAACTCCATCCTAATGATGGTTTACAGCTATTATTAAAACTTGCAGGTAATATAGCAAGCGTTAGTAACTCCATCCTAATGATGGTTTACAGCTATTAAAACAAACAGGTAATAGAAAGCATTATACGTTAAAACTCCATCCTAGTGATGGTTGAAGCCTATTATTAAAACTTGCGGTACCTATAGAAAGCGGTTAGTAACATCCATCCAATAATGGTTTACACATATAAAACGTGCAGGTATATAGCAAGCGTTAGTAACATCCATACAGCTATTATTAAAACTTGCAGGTAATATCACTAGTCTAA
>CM064512.1:58350945-58362341 GCA_032716605.1 Paralithodes platypus | reverse complement strand
TACCAAAAAGATATAAACAAGCTAGAACGAGTTCAACGTAGAGTTACCAAAATGATACTAGCCTAAAGAACACAACCATACGAAGAGCGTTTTAGAGAATTAAATCTATTTCCTTTCACCCAGCGCAGATTAAAAGGTGACTTAATTCAAGTGTTCAAAATCATTCAAGGCATCGAAAATATGAACTGTAGTAAGTACTTCACTATCGACCAATCTAATTACACGCGGGGAAACGGTTGCAAAATTATTGGTAAATCTTTTAACTCACACGAATCTAAGAATTTCTTCTTCAATCGATGTTGTCTCAACTTGTGGAATGGGCTTCCCCGAAACGTTATAGACTGCATCACCGTTGATTCATTTAAACTCCGACCTAGACAAATATCTCGCATCAAAACCGCGACTGACTGCGTTTGTAAATGAATAACTTTATTTTATCCCCCCCTCAGTTACTAACCCATCTGTCCCCTACTAACTTCCTAATCCTGCCACGGACATTAGTTCCAGTGCAGTAATTCCCTTTCCAATGTTCCCTTACCCACTCTAAACCACTGTTTGGACACTTGATCCTCAGTGTTTTGGAGGACAAGCAACCTAGAAGGGTCACTAGATATGTTGTTGCTTGATTTCCTTTGTACTCCTTTGTACTTTGTACTCTCTCTCTCTCTCTCTCTCTCTCTCTCTCTCTCTCTCTCTCTCTCTCTGTATAACTCTTTGTCACTATATACCTGTATGTTGTATTTGGTAGGTCTAGAAGATGAGAAATCAATCAATAATTGTTCCTAGTATAATGATCTCATCAGCCTTATGGAATATTTTGTCTTCAATTTACAAGGAGGCTAGTTTCCAGTTAGTCGATCTTGGTTCTTTGATATGATGAGGTATTGGCTCTTCTCTACGATAAACTTGAAATGACACGTTCTTGCCCATTAACTAATTATGTCCAAACAGTCTTTGGGTGCAAGTTGCTACATTGTAGTTCCTCTGTAGGGTATGACATGACTATTCATACTTCAACAGATGCTATGAAAATATACAAATCTCCAGATATACTAAATACAATTAATACATAACAGTGTACTCACAACCACCAGAGTCCACCATCTCCGCATTACCTGTGGGGCAGATTACATTATGGGTTAATATTATAGCTCCAAGTATCTCTCAGTATATAATGCACCTGTAGATCACCTTCAAACTAATATACGCTTCCCAAAATTCCCTTCAAGCTATATTTGTAAAGTTATATTCAGTAGCAACCTGTCCCGGAAGAAGACTTGTTTATCATGCTCAATATTCTATAACCTTAATATCACTCCCCAGGAACTATCTTACACCGAAATAAGACTAAATATATTGCATTACTAAATACAGATCATATACAAGGGAATTAAAAGCATCTAGAATTTGCCGTATTAGTATTGTAAGTACTACTACTAGTGATGGTAGAAATAATAACAGTAGCAGACAGAAATATCTGCTAAGTTACCTATATTTTCAGTCGGTTGCGGAAACTATTAATATTGTATACGTGAAGTTTGATTCCTGTGGTGGTTCAGTAGTGACGTCATTGTATTACCATGGTAACAGACTCAGATTAGACCGTGGCACATTTGCCAATACAAAATTAGATCATGACTAAGTAATAAAACATAAGTTAAGGGCCTTCAGTGGTGAGGTACTGAAACCAAGTAAAGTACAAACTCCAAATAATATCTGCCCTTCATATATTAGGATTCAAGCTGACGAACTTGTGGTTACTGGTTCAGTAGTATCTCCAACTACTGTATATGGGTACAAACAATGACAAGTATGAACACAAAGTAAAGGAACCCAATTAATATGTAAAGTTTGTGTATTGAGTTTGTCATTGCTATATTTAGTAATGCCTAACATAATAAATAACGGTAGATGTGTAAGAGCTGGAGAACTTAGTCAAAATCAAGTTACATTTTATATTTCTATCGTCTTTCATTGGCGTTCCTCCGTGCTTCACGTTGTAGAAGTGTGGCGGCGAACTGTTATATTATGATTGACTTGCAAACACAATATAATCTAGAACCGATTAAAAGTCATACGAATTGACTTTAACTCAATTGTGCACGATAAAAATATATAATACCCGCTACCACGCTAATCAATAATTCGGACAATACAATCATGTAATTACATTAGACAGTAATTATTACTACTTGATGTACAGTGGTGATAATAAGTCATGTATTGGCTATCATTACGTTTGCCTCGTGCTGTGCTGTATTAATGTCTGTCATATGTTGAATAGGGTGGATAAATGTAGAATTATGCATGTATATCTCACTCGAATCGAATAAATCAAGTTTTAGATATTGCTGATACCAATTATTGATCAAAACCTACTTGGTGCCGAGACATAATTTTTAGGCCAACTGCACTTGTGAGATACACGTTTACAGCTTTTCCAAACATTATTTCAATTATTATTATTATATTTTATATATTTATATTTCATATTATCTATTTACATAATTATTATCTTGGGTAAATTGTAATTTATTCACTGAACCATCTTATCAATATCAATTGGTATATATAAGGAAGTTGGAGCTGTGGCCATCAATATTTAGCAGAATGATCAACTAAAATACGGCAATAATACATATACAAATACATAAAACAAAATACGGCAATAATACATATACAAATACATAAAACCAAATACGGCAATACTACATATACAAATACATAAAACCAAATACGGCAATAATACATATACAAATACATAAAACCAAATACGGCAATAATACATATACAAATACATAAAACCAAATTAATTATACTTTTTATCCATCAGAAACCAACTTTATTATTGGATTTATCTTTAATATCGATGTTCACGGCTCTAACTTCCTCATAGCTCGAAACTCGCAAGTGGTCAATTGGGGTATCTAGTGAATATTCCAAGCACGGTCAAAAACAGCAACACTCAAATTCCACAGTAACGAAGAAATCCGTATAATTATTCTTATTATTATTGGCACCAAACATTATATAATATCTCCCAGAACATATTGACAATCTAATATATTTATTTAACTCCACACACCAAACACCTCCTAACGAAATTAATGAAAGTATGTGATTCCACCGGGATTCGAACCTGGGTTACCACATACACATTCTAAACACCATACATATTCTTCAACCGCAAGTTTACAATATTATACATGGGTACGGAGGAAATTAACGTAACTTCATCATTCAATTCCAAACCAGAAAATGTCAAACACATTAAAGCTTCAAAACAAGTGATGTATCTGTACCTTAAGCTGGACACCCGGGAACTGTAGCGAGGAGACACAACCTACCCCTACCAACGATCACAAGTAACTGGCTTGGGGAGATGAATGCAAGTGGTGGTTGTGGGTGGAGGGGGGGGGGGGGGGGGGGGGACTAGAGGAGGAGAGGGACGAGGCAGAGGAAGGTTCTGGTCATAGAGTACATATGACCTAGAGGCAAAAGAAGACGCCACAAATATGATAATAGGGATCCGTACGTTCGAGAGATGGCAGCACGATCACAAAGGACAATGGGAGGGGAGGGTCCCCACAAAGACATTATATTGACTATCCTTGGTCCCATTAATTCGTAATAATCCCTACCTTGTACTAATAACGCTATTAATAATCAATTGAACGTTATCCAGAGACTCTGCAGACATGACATAGTTAAATAAACATAAGTAGAGGCTACTGTAAAGGCCAGTCATTGTGTAATTGTCGTCATTATGAGGTGCACAAGCAGACCTCCACCAACACCCGCCATTGTTGATGTGAGATTCGGGAGTTGCCAACGTCAATGGTGGGACAAAATATCCCTAGATGTCATAAGTATAAATGTCCAGTTTTAGTGCTACTTTACAAATTAACATCTACATAACATGTAACATAATAATATATATTCAAAATTACATTTTAATGTTGTTGTGTTGTTTGAAGGTATACAGCTTGCATCATATATGAATATGTTTTATAGTGTATATGTATACTTAATATTTTCATCTTGCTTATATATATATAATTTGTACTAAATAATTTACAAGTGTATTTAACAACATTAATTAACTCTTAAATATGTTCCCTCTTTAATCTATTGCTCCCTCGTTTTGCGAATATTCCCTTAACTTTGGTAACACTGCAGCAAGCCAGCTGGCAGGCGCGCACGGCGCACAGACTATCTATAATAAGGACAAGCCACTGAGGTGCTTTGGTTGTTATACCATACAACAGTGCTGCCACCAAATCCCTAGGACGCGCGGCAAAATAACCGTGTGACGTCACGCTTTGGCCTCTAGGTCATCTGTACTCTATGGTTCTGGTAGTTATTATGTTAATTATTACATGTAGTAGTAGTATTGGTGGTAGTAGTTGTTGTTGTTGTTGTGCCGTAGTGGTAGTAGTTATAGTAGTAGTATTTATTGAAGGAGGAAGGAAACAAGAATCCTAAATTTAATATGTTGAGCAGTAGAAGAAGATAATAATGTGTGTGTGTGAGTGTGTGTGTCAACTCATCAGGTGTGACAATATTACTGGAGCGAAGCAGTAGTAGATTCAACAGGTTGGTAGTGTTCTCTCTCTCTCTCTCTCTCTCTCTCTCTCTTTCTCTCTCTCTCTCTCTCTCTCTCTCTCTCTCTATCTATCTATCTATCTATATATCTCGTATTTCTGGATAGTTGTATTCAATTTAGGATTATTGCTCTCTATCAATCAAACTGGTTATTTCATATCTCATAAATATGAATACTAAAATAATTTGCGTAAGTACAGTAGATAGTGAATAACAAATACCAAAGTGTATAGATCCTCTCATATTAAAGTGGATACCGAACCTATTGACAACATCTGAACTCTCTTACTTCTAATATTAGTTGTATGACTCATTAGGACTGGCCTCACTAATGCTTGCTTATATTTGTTGCAAGGATTTTAATGTTCTTTTAATTAGCCTGTTAACTCGCCGACGGAGGAGTAATTAATTATCTTTATAACCTGGATTGTTGGTTCTCTTTAATATGACTGAGGAGCATTTTTACAAACTCAAGAAATATTTAATGTGCGGTTATAGTGTTTAAGGAGTTTAGTTTATATATTTATGTTTGTGTATGGTAAGCTTCTGTTTTTCACTATTACTAAAAGCAGCGATAATGTAAAATACACATCTATGGGAGTAAATGTATTCTGTTGGTGAGATAAATGTTATACAATTACATTATACAATCATAAACACCTGAAAATGTTAATACTAGCCCATCCGACATACTAAGGGGTTATTGTAGAACGTGCTATTCTTCCCTATTATTGTTGATAAATTAGACTGTTGTGCAATGTTCGATCATTGTATTATTGTATTCCTTCTAGGCTAAACAAAACCTCGTCTCAGGTCATTCTCAAGCTAAGACACGACTCCAAAACCAACTTTCAAAGTAAACTTGTACATTCTACCCTAAATTGCAGGTTCGCTGTCTTTCTCCGAGAATAAACAATCAACACCTGAATCGGGTGAAACGTTATATAATCGCCAAATTAATGGGGCAAAATGTATATAAATAACTAAAATTAATGAACGAAGTAAGGGGATTCAAATACACACGGCTGGATTACACAATGTTAATAGATACAAATAATTATAGAGAAAATAAATTCCTGTATGCCTTTGTGTTTTGTATTTAACATTAAATTTACACAAATGACAATGAAAACAGTGTAGATAAATGTAGAGATTATGGCATGTATGACGATACAAATGTACACATAATTATAATTTAAAACTTGCAAAATAAACAAACCAAAACACGGACGACATACGATAAACGCCAAGAAACTAATCAAAATCGCTATGTGGAAATAACGCTTAATAAATTACATTTGATATAAAAAACACAATCCACCACATAGGGTGTACATCACTACATGAGCAAGTTAATAACATAAACCGTTATGATGTTAACACACACACACACACACACACACACACACACACACACACACACATTCAAGCATGATACCAACACACACAAACACACAGACATGATACCAAAACACACACACACACACACAAACACACACACACACACACACACATACACATCACGGCAAAGAAAACAAAGCAAATATCTAAAGAGCCAATTAAGACCAGGCTAACGACCAATTATATACCTGGTGATGGTCTGTGGTTGTTAGAGGTCTGGGTGGTGGTATGGATGAGCCTGAGTGGTATGAAATAGCTTGAGTGGTCTGGAATGGTCTGCATGATCTGGAATGGTCTGATTGGTCTGCATGGTCTGAGTGGTTTGGAATAGCTTGACTGGTTTCGATATCGTCTGATGGGAGTTTGAAGTGTTGTCTGATAGTCTGAAATGTTATGAGTGGCCTAGAATGGTTTGGTTGATGGTCTGAGGGGTCTGGAATCTCCTGGGTGGTCTGGAATAGTCTACTTTGATCTGAATGGTTTGAGTAGCTTTTAAGAGAGTAGTCTAAGTGATAGTCTTAACGGTATAGAATAGCCTTATTGGGCTGGAGTGATAAGCGTGAGTTGTTTAGAATGGTCGAATGGTCTTATTTTTACCGATGGTCTTATAGAATGAACCTCGCAAGTGGACAATTATAATTCACTTGACATGTTGTGTATTGCTGTGTAAAACTTATATTTGGACATGATAACCTTGACATTAAGTTACTATATTCCTAACCTCTTCAGTACGATGACGCCTTCTTACTTTCGATCTGGCTAAACTTAAACGATTGTATGTAGATTTAGAAGGACCTATGATACTAAGAGGCTTTATTGAGGTCGTATTTACCCCTTCGAGTCGTAGAGGTAGATTAGAAACAAAGGAAAATAATCTAATGGTAACCAGAAATGGTTGAACATTACGGCATCCTAGAAGGCGTTAAGGTTTTTCCGTCTGTGTGCTCATGCCTCATGCTTCCCAGTGCCCTGGAAAGAAGCAAACATCCATCCAGGTCCTAAAAAAGGTGCCTCTTCAGATCCATCAAAATACAGACCAATAGCTATAACTTCCACTCTTGGTAAAGTCTTTGAAATTATATTAAATAATCACATAATTAAGCATCTTGAGAATAATAAATTAATCAGTGATAGGCAATATGGTTTTAGACGATGTCGATCAACTGCAGACATTCTTTGCCTTCTTAAGCATCAAATCAACCAAGATACAGACCAACATGGTGAAACACATACAATAGCACTGGATATATCAAAGGCATTTGATAGAGTCTGGCATCAATCCTTATTGTCGAAGATGTCACACTACGGCCTTGCATCATTAGTTCCACTAATTACTTCTTATCTTCATAACAGAAAAATATGTGTAATGGTAGATGCCTTTATTCTCAATTTCACTCAATAAATGCTGTTGTTCCCCAGGGATCAGTTTTGGCCCCAACTCTGTTCCTCATTCATATCAATGATCTCATATCTACCACTCATAATCCAATACATTCCTACGCAGATGACTCAACACTCCACAGTTCCTTCACATTTACCAATTCTTTCACCCAACCCGATCTTATAAATTCAAAAATAAACACTGCAATTTCTCTGAACCAGGACCTTTCTAGAATAAATGAATGGGGCAAAAAAATCTAGTTTCCTTTAATGCACAGAAAACCAAGTATATTCAATTTTCTAACCGAGAGAATCTCACTGACTCCCATATATTTGTTAACACTAGATTAGCGGGCTAGCGGTTTATTTATATGTACCGCCCAGCGGGGTGTTTTTAGCCAAAATAGGGATGTTTACGTGATCATTTTCATGCCTAAATAAGACCCAGAGCGTAAAACAAGTATCTATCCCTGAAAGGGCATAAACAGAGCTTTCCAATGACACCATAACGATCCTTTTATGATGGCTAGTTTTCTTGCAACAACCGTGCAACGCGAGTGCAAAAAGCATGTAATTCGGCACTTTCCCCATACAATTCCGTATATAGCGAGTGAGAGAGGGAGGGAGTAGGTGGGATTCGTGTCAGTAGGTTCGCCGCGGTGGTCTGGAGCAGTCATACGCTCGCTACTCTCCTGCCACCACTTGTCTGTCTCTCTCATTAACATTACGTGCTGAAATTGCCACACGACCTATGTCGAGCGCCGCCAGATCGTCCAGATTGATTATACTCGACTTATGTTGCGCCCCGACAGTTAGGGGTTAATGATGTAAATATTCCCACTTCCCCTAGTATTGACATTCTCGGTGTAACATTAACTACTAACTTGAGCTGGACACATTATGTTAGAAGCATTGCTAAGAGTGCCTCTAAAAAACTGGGACTCCTGTACAGAGTTCGAGAATTCTTCACTGACGAGCAGTTGGCCGTAATATATAAAAGTCATGTGCGTTCTCAGATGGATTACTGTTCACCTCTGTGGGGTGGAAGTGGAGTGGTTGCACTGAGGCAGTTGGACAAAATTCAAAATAAAGCTATTAGATTAATCAATAACCCTGCAATCACACAGGACCTTCCTACATTATCCATACGAAGAAATGTTGCATCCCTTGCATTATTCTACAGATTTTTTCACAGCAATTGTTCCGAGGAACTTGCTTCAATTGTGCCTCCTCTCCACATCTTTCCCCGTAGAACTAGGGCAGCTTAGAGCACCCATGAATTTACACTTTCTCCTCCACAATGGAGAACTTCTGCTTATCAGAATTCATTTATCCCCAGAGCTACTACTCTTTGGAATTCACTTCCTCGAATTGCTTTCCACAAACTTACAATCTACAAATGTTTAAATCCAGTTGTTACAAACATTTTATGAATGGAGGATGCCTTTAGGCACATGGACCTTTTTGTTTTATCTGTGGTTTTTCCTTCCTCCGTTCATTGTCTCAAAAAAAAAAGAAAAAAAAAAAAAAGTGGCTGTGGTATTGGGAACTATCTCTCTATTGCCTGACGCCGTGATCCCCGAAGGTGTGGCCACGAACGAACCTCCCCCATGAACCTCTGTTCCCAGTCAGTCGACGCCCCTCCTCCCAACCAGCACCGTCTTCATCCATATACTTCCTCACTCCATCCCATCAATAAGGATTGTACAGAAGGATAGAGAGGAAAGAAGGACGCTACAAATCTGAAAATAGCGAGCCACGCGTTAGAGAGATGGCAGCACGGTCCCATAGGAAAATGGGAGGGTCCCCATTAATTCGTAATAATCCCTACTTTGTACTAATAACGCTATTAATAATCAATTCTACGCTATCCAGAGACTCTATAGACATGACAGAGTTAAATAGACATAAGTAGAGGCTACTGTAAAGGCCAGATCATCGTGAATTTGTCGTCATTATGAGGAGGTTCACATCCACTTCTCTTTTACCACTAGCCTTGAGGGGCCTAGGCCCAGTGGGCTAGTATAAAATAAAAGCATCATCAACTCAACTCTTCTACCCCCACATTGTTGTTGTGAGAGTGGGGAATTGCCAACGTCAAACATGCTGGGCCCAAATATCTCTAGGTGTCATAAGTATAACCTATGAACGTATTTCGTGAAATGTCTTGTTTTAGTGCAACTTTATAAATTAACTTCTACAAAACATGTAGCTAATAACATATATTCAAAATTACATTGTAATTCTTGTTGTGTTGCTTGTAGTCATACAGCTTACATCATACGTAAGTATTTTATATATTGTATATGTATTCCTAATATTTTCCTCTTGTTTTTATATATCTAATTTATTTTAAATACTTTACAAGTTTTGTTACCAACATTAAAGCACTCTTAAAGACGTTCCCTCTTTAATCTATTGTCACGCTTTCAGCTCTATCCTTCTGTACTCTATGCTCCATCCTTCTACCTCTCCTTCGGTGCACCTCTCCCTCTCTGTCCTTCCACCTCGCTCTCGTACACCCTCTTAGTCATTCTCTCGCTTTTCATACGTCCCATATGGCCGAACCATCTCAAGTTGTTCCTTTTCACACTTTCCAGCACATCTACCTCCATACCACACCTCCTTCTTACTTCCTCATTCGTCTGTCTATCCCTCCATGTAACTCCGCACGCACTTCTCAAGGAACTCATTTCCACCGCTCTCACTCTTGGTCTGAGTCTCTTCACGAACGTCCATGCTTCGCTTCCGTAAGTTAGTGTTAGGATTACCACACTGGCATGCAAGGACTTCTTCACTTCCATACTGACCACCCTATTTCTTGTTACTGCTTTCAACGTTCCTACAACCCTCTTCCCCTGTTGCACTGTCTCCCGCACTTCTTCATCCATAGTCCCATCTTTACTCAACACACTGCCCAGATACTTAAATGAGCTGACAATCTCCACAGCCTGACCGTTCAACTTCACCTCACACTCTGTGGCTTCACCCCTTTCGAAGACCATAACCTTGCTCATTCCTGCATTTACCTTCAGATTCCGTTTTTTGCACACTGTTCCAAACACATTTACCAGACCCTGCAACTCCCATTCATTATCGCTCATCAGAACTGTATCATCAGCAAACAGCAGTACAAATAGCTTCCACTAATTTTCTTCCCTTATTAGTGACACACCAACATCCACTGCTCTTCCTTGTATTTCTTTCATGACTCCATCCATATATACAGTAAACAACCACGGGGACATCACACACCCCTGTTTCAACCCCACATTCAGGTCAAAGAACTCGCTCTGCTCATTCTCCACACATACTGCCGCCTTTGCACCCTCATACATGCTCTTCACTGCTTTCAGCAACTTGCCATCTACTCCATATATTCTAAGTACTTTCCACATACCTTTTCTATCCACTCTGTCATAGGCCTTCTCCAAATCCATAAAGGCAACATACACATTTTGTTGTTTCTCCAGATATTTCTCCACAACACAATTCAGGGTAAAAATCTGATCTACACATCCTCTTCCCTTCCTAAAACCACCCTGCTCGTCACCTATCCATTTCTCCGTTCCTGCTCACACTCTCTCAATCACTACCCTATTGTACATCTTCCCTACTACGCTTAGAAGACATATTCCTCGGTGGTTACCACACACTCCTCTTTCCACTTTACCCTTATATGGGAACTGAGGGAGGGAATTATGGTTTTGGGATAAGTAACTAGAGTTTCTTTTCAGCTGAGGGTAAATTGTCATGCCTCTATCTTGATAACACTGCCATTACAATGATTTGTTAGCGATATATATTGTTAATTATGAGCATCTAGTGTTAATATAATGCGGAGACATAATAGTTTATTAGTTTCCACTCACTATCGAGAAATCAACAGCTCGGGGATATAATTGACTACCAGTTGAAATAAAACCGACGATAGTATGTGTGTGTCAGCCTAATATAATTGCAGTATTTTGGCCAACAACAATGCAATCTTGTCTATCTAGATATCTATA
>CM064512.1:58343445-58345945 GCA_032716605.1 Paralithodes platypus | reverse complement strand
AAGTTACAGCTGAGAGAGTTGATGTTATATATATTGACCCAAGGTTTGGGGGAGTCACACGTACAGCTCAGGCTGAGTCTTAAATATGACCGCGTGAACTTGCCTTTAGGTCAGGTCACTGGGAAGGTCACCAGTTGGACTGTGATAGTGATAAATACTTTTTCTAGTTAGTGCATCTTTATTCTTAGTAGAAATGCGATGTTAATTTATATTTATCAAATATGTACGATTAAGTACGACAGGATGGGTAAGAGGTATCTTCACCAGGATTCGAACCCCCTCACTCCAGGTATATTTGGGAGAGTCGGGCACCGTAACCACTCGGCCATGAGCGGATATAAGGAAAGCAAACTTGGTTCTTATTTGAAGAACCAGGTTTTTAGTCTCGTGGAGGACTATGCCTTTGAACACGTGGTGAGTTTATTAGACTTCGACCATGACTATTTTTACGCTCCCCCCCCCCCCCCCCCCGCCAACTCGGTTAAGTGATGTACGATTTTTAATCGTCCTGATACTATTATGGAACCTCTCTGGAATGACAAATATCAATTATATACGATTAAGTACGACAGGTTGGGTAAGAGGTATCCTCACCAGGATTAAATCATATATCACTTAACCGAGTTGGCGGGGAGGGGGGGGGGGGGGGGAAGCGTAAGAATAGTCATGGTCGAAGTTTAATAAACTCACCACGTGTTCGAAGGCATAGTCCTCCACGATACTAAAAACATGGTTCTTCAAATAAGAACTAAGGTTGCTTTCCTTATATCCGCTCATGGCCGAGTGGTTTTGGTGCCCGACTCTCCAAAATATACCTGGAGTGAGTGGGTTCGAATCCTGGTGAGGATACCTCTTACCCAACCTGTCGTACTTAATCGTACATAATTGATATTTGTCATTTCAGAGAGGTTCCATAATAGTATCAGGACGATTAAAAATCGTATATCACTTAACCGAGTTGGCGGGGGGGGGGGGGGGGGGGGAGGGGAAAAAAAGTCATGGTCGAAGTCTAATAAACTCACCACATGTTCGAAGGCATAGTCCTCCACGAGACTAAAAACCTGGTTCTTCAAATAAGAACTAAGGTTGCTTTCCCTATATCCGCTCATGGCCGAGTGGTTACGGTGCCCGACTCTCCCAAATATACCTGGAGTGAGGGGGTTCGAATATTAATTTATATTATAGCAATGGAATGAAATTATTATTTGTAATAAACGAGAAGCACAAAATAACTCAAAAGGTGAATTTTTATTTCATCACGGAATCACATTACTTGAACATATGCTACGATAACGACCCAAGCTTAGGAATTTGTCTTTCTATATTTTTCTTATGTAATGCAAGGTAATAACGTTAATTTGGCAAGAGTGAAAACAGAGTTTATTACTTCTACTTGACGGTATTAATTATGTCAAAATGTGATGTTTAATATTCGTAATTAAGACAGTACGTTAAGATAGGCAAACTAACTAACTGAGTTCCACGAGACTCGGACTTGAATGAACACTATAAATTAATCTTAATGATTAGATCTGAACAGGTTAACAGATGTCGATCGATAGATCGCTATTAGTAATTAAATTGGCGCTAATGACAAAGTTTAGCTCATTGATATTTAACCCGTACAGCCCCAGCGACGCGTCTGACGCGTCGGCGATGTATGTAACGCACAGCCCCAGAGACGCGCCTGACGCGTCACCCTAATTGCGCCGACCGTAACCTCAGGTGTAGCCACTCAAGAGGGCTCAGATTTGTATGGGAACTGTGTACGTATCCCACGCAACCGTGCCGATGGTTGAAAACTCTCAAAGTCCACGTGCGTGCGCGCGAGCGCTCAATAACCTGTTTTTTTGGGATAATTGCCTTCAATTTTTTACTCTTGTAAAACCCATTTTCGGGGGCTCTGTAGGACCATTTTTTAAGCTTTTTGAGCAGTTTTTCGTGGTTTTTCCTTCATTCCTAACCCATTCGCTATTGTTTCTGGAATAAAACAATTTTTTGAAAACCGGCCGGGTTCTGGTGCGCAAACATTACAAAACTAGCCGGGGCTCCACGGGTTAAAGCAATATCAGTATCGGTTCTGAACGGGATAACAGAGCGATGTGAATAAAATGTACATGTATAATTAGTATATGGGGCGTAAGCGACGAAGTCCTACTCATTGATACTTAAAACAGGCAGTATCAGTATCGGTTCTGAACGGGTTAATAGAGCGATGTGAATAAAATACACAAGTATAGTTAGTGTATGGTGGATGAAAGTGAGACGAAACAATGAAGAAAGAATTCCTAAACACGGTATTCGAAATATCACAACATCAAGATTTACAAGCACATAAAAGCACGTTTATAAAATATATTTCATATGCGATTAATTAGCGAAAGGTTAAAGGAATTACACTATGCACTCGTTGGAAAATTGGGCGTAGGTTCTAGGTAAATGGTGAATATGTTAATCGATTGATTACGGAATACACTTAAGACTTCAACTCACAAATAAT
>CM064512.1:58255945-58338445 GCA_032716605.1 Paralithodes platypus | reverse complement strand
TGATATATATATAATTATATAGTATATATAATATACTGTATATACTGTATATATACAGGTATATATGGTATTGGAGTATTGTGTCATGGTGAACCATAGTTTATAAAGTATAGACTAGAGTACAGTAAGTGTAGTGAAGTAAGATGCAGGGGTTATGTACAGTTCCCTGCACGAGTGATTACTCTCCAAGGTTATATTTATTTAAGTAATAATAGTATAATTGAATATACCGTAACTGAATAATAGACTGAGAAGGTTAAGGGTACAGAGGAAAGGTGAGGAGTTCAATATAAGAGCAGCACATACACACACACACACACACTCACACATTATTTCAACACAAATTATGTGTCAGCGTACGACAAGTAAAACCTATACTCGTGATCTATTTAAGAGGATTAAAAAGACTAGATTAACTGGCTCATTGGCAGTGAACATCTTTAGTTGGAAGAAGGAAGGGTGAAGGAGGAAGCGGGAATGTAGGAAGGGGGGAGGGAGGAAGGAGGAAGCGGGAATGTAGGGAGGGGGGAAGAAGCGGGAATGTAGGAAGTGGGAGGAAGCGGGAATGTAGGAAGGGGGGAGAAAACGGGAATGTAGGAAGGGGGGGGGAGGAAGCGGGAATGTAGGAAGGGGGGAGGAAGCGGGAATGTAGGAAGGAAGGAAGGAGGAAGCGGGAATGTAGGAAGGGGGGAGGAAGGAAGGGTGAGGGAGGAAGGAGGAAGCGGGAATGTAGGAAGGGGGGAGGAAGCGGGAATGTAGGAAGGGGCGAGGAAGCGGGAATGTAGAAAGGGGGGAGGAAGCGGGAATGTAGGAAGGAAGGAGGAAGCGGGAATATAGGAATGAGGGAGGAAGGAAGGGTGAGGGAGGAAGGAGGAAGCGGGAATGTAGGAAGGGGGAGGGAGGCAGGAGGAAGCGGGAATGAAGGAAGGAAGGAAGCGGGAATGTAGGAAGGGGGGAGGGAGGAAGAGGAAGAAGGGTGTACCTGAGAGTTTGGTGAAAGTTACTGAGGGAGAGAGTTACACAGAGTTACACAATTACTCAGACCACACAGACCTTGGGGTCCCCACTAGTGGTCCGGCCTTAATACTACTAGACAGGGACAGTTTATAGTAGAATAATAGGACAGTGAAGTAGAAGGCTCTCTCCCCACCCTCTGGCTAAAAAGCCGTACCGGAAAATAGGATGAAGTGTAACCTTATGGGTCAGGAAATGCCCACAAGGAAAGTTATTTTATAGAGTATAGACATGTTTTAATTTGAAAGGGAAATTACACATACCTACTGATTAATTCATATTAATCCAATCTTCATCAGATGATCGTCCAGTCTTTTCTTAAACATATCAATTGAAAATCTGTCGACCACCTCCATTGGTAAACTATTCCACTCTTTAACCTCACTGTATGTATAGACAGTTTGTGTAACATCTAGGCATGCCGTTTTTTCTAATTAATGTCATTCCATTATCTTGGGTTGCAGCATTGTTATTCATCGTGAACAGTGCACTGATGTCTACTCTGTCAAATCCATATCTTTTTTATAAAATAGAATATTTGGTTCTAGCAACCAGTAGGCACCTATTTTCAGCTTAGAAATTAAACCTCTATGTTTAAGCTTTGAAGCTTACAGCCCCGAGTTAAATAAAATGAAACAAAGAAATAATCATATTTCTATAATGTAAACAACTAGTGTTGAAAGATTAAAATCAAACGATCGTCTATCTAAAACGAAAACATTTCACTAATATACATATTATCTTATCATATCTTAAAACACTCGATAATTTTACCTTATAACCTCCTTTTCTTTAGCGAGAACACATTTTATTTCTATAATCTATCATAATATGACTTGTTTTTCAGAGAGGGAATTTGTTTAGTTGCTCTACGCTGCACATATTCGAGTTTTGTAATGTCTTTCTTGAGATACAGGGACCAGAACTGAACGCCATATTCAAGATGAGGTCTAACAATGCTTTTGAATTACGGCAAAATAATGTTTTCGTTTTTATAGATAAATCCCAAGGCTTTGTTAGCTATATTTGCCGCCGCTGCACACTGCTCTGAGGATTTTGTTTTTTCTGACATTATTACCCCGAGATCTTTAACCTTAAGAGTCTGCTAGTATTGGTTGGCCTTCCATTTGATAAGCATACTTTTTGTTTTTGAACCAACGTGCAACATTTCACATTTGTCAACATTAAAGGGCCTTTGCCATTTTTCTGACCAATCCACTGTCTTGCTTAAGTCAGACTGAAGGCTATTTCTGTCTTCCTCATTCAAGACTATGGGAGAGAGAGAGAGAGAGAGATTGATTGATTGATTGATATTTTTGTTTATTGCCAAAAGGTACATAGGCCTATACAATAAGAATGACGATACATATAGTAATTAATGTGGCAAGTGCAGCTAGCTAAGAAGTAGGTCATGTTAGCTAGCTATATAGGCATAATACAATATATGAAGCTAAACAGCACATAGTTGCTCTACAATTATTAGATGTAATAAACAATATTCAGGCTATAATAATTTGTAGTGGTTCTTACTAAATTATACAATTGATATGTGACCTACTCAGTATGCTAAAATATATTAAAGATAAGGTATGTATACATATAAACAAAACTTTTGCTTTCAGAGACTGAATTAAGTATTAGTATTGATTAAGGAAGCTTTGTTTGATTTTAGTTTTAAATCCAAATAAAGATTCGGAGTGTCTAACAGATTCATTCAACGTGTTCCACAATTTCGGGCCCCTGTAGGATACGTTGTCCATGTGTTGTTCTATAGTAAGGTAGTCGTAATGACTCCTCGTGTGTTAACATTCTGTGTCATTAAGTCAAAATTGCCATCTATGAGTAATTGTTGATTTATATCTTTATATACAAAACGGACTGCTTGTGAAAAAAGAATATAATTTAATTTCAATAAACCAAGATCTTTATACAGGGTGTTTCATAAATACCTTTCATAAATTTCAGAATGAATAGACCTAGCAATAATAAATATACTTTACTATGTGACGGTTTTGGAAATTTCTCATATTTACCGGGATATTACACATTTTAGTTTAAATAGGAAAGTCTAGGGGATGAAAACGATCAGTAGATTACCGTAACCTCAATTACTTTATTTTGTCATAAATGTTTGAACATCAATGTATTTTACAGTATTTACAATACTTGCTCGAAGTTTCTCCCACCCTCGTTGATACAGGCTTGGGCTCGGCGCATAAGAGACTGTCGCACTCTTTCAAATATCCCTGGTGTGTTTCTTACTTCTCTGCATGCCTCTTGAACTTGTTGCCACAGTTGCTGACGGTGGTGATTTGTGTTGTATACACCCTGCTCTTCAAGTGTCCCCAAAGATAAAAGTCAAGTGGAGTTAGGTCCGGTGATCTAGGTGGCCAGGCGATGGGACCCCCACAGCCTATCCACTTATCAGGGTACATAACATTAAGGAAATCCCTCGTACCTCGTGCAAAGTGAGCTGGAGCCCCATCCTGCATGAACCACATTTGTCTACGTGTGTTGAGAGGCACATCTTCAAGTAGTATGGGTAAGTCATCCTGAAGAAATCTGGTGTACACATTGCCTGTAAGTCGTTGTGGTAACATAAAAGGTTCGATTACATGGTCACCAAGAATACCGGCCCAAACATTAATCGAAAAGGCGTTCCTGATGTCCCCTCGTTGTTGTTGCATGTGGATTTTCTGCTCCCCATGTATGTGTATTATGTAGGTTCAACATGCCATTTCTTGTGAAATTTGCCTCATCACAAAACAAAACCTCTGCAATAAAACCATTGTTCTCCCTCTCTTGAGTAAGGAGCCACCGACAGAAATCCACTCGTTGGTGATAATCACGTTCAGTCAGAGCATGGATGTGCTGGTGATGATATGGGTACAGGCCATGTCTGTTTACAATCCTCCATACTGATGCATGAGCCACACCAAATCGTGCACCAAGTCGATGTGTGCTTGTAGATGGATCATCTGCGATGGCATCAAGGATATCCTCTTCTGCATCGAGTAGTTGCTCATCATGAGGCCTTCCTCTGTCTACTGCACGTGGATTCAGTGAGCCATATTCCCGTAGTCGTCTATCTACGCTGAGGAAAGTAGGCCGAGATGGTTGCCTCCGTTTTTTTTTTTTTTTTTTTTTTTTTTAAGAGACAATGAACGGAGGAAGGAAAAACACAGATAAAACAAAAAGGTCCATGTGCCTAAAGGCATCATCCATTCATAAAATGTTTGTAACAACTGGATTTAGACATTTGTAGATTGTAAGTTTGTGGAAAGCAATTCGAGGGAAGTGAATTCCAAAGAGTAGTAGCTCTGGGGATAAATTAATTCTGATAAATGTTTAAATCCAGTTGTTACAAACATTTTATGAATGGAGGATGCCTTTAGGCACATGGACCTTTTTGTTTTATCTGTGTTTTTCCTTCCTCCGTTCATTGTCTCTTAAAAAAAAAAAAAAAAAAAAAAAAAGCAGAAGTTCTGCATTGTGGAGGAGAAAGTGTAAATTCATGGGAGCTCTCAGATGCCCTAGTTCTACGGGGAAAGATGTGGAGAGGCGCCACAATTGAAGCAAGTTCCTCGGAACAATTGCTGTGAAAATATCTGTTGAATAATGCAAGGGATGCAACGTTTCTTCGTATGGATAATGTAATAATAATAATAATAATAATTAACGGTTTATTCACAAAAGCAGCCCGAAGGCTGAAAATATACAAGGAAGTTGATACATAGTTAAAATTAAAATGAAAATTAAAAATTAAAATTGACACAAGAGCTAACAGGCTGATTTACAATGAAAAATATGTATATAATTTATTGATTGTTTAAGACCTTAATTATTGAAGGAATGGCGCTGTTCTTGTAGCGGTCAGTCCGTGGTGCTCTTACGGGGACAATACGGTTGAAGGAGGGCGTAGACGAGGAGGGGCGTCGGGCGGTAGTAGGTGCCGGTGTCTGTGGTTGTTTAGTAGTTTGCTGGAGAACTGCTGAAGGTGTTGTTCGTAGAGGTTAGATATGGCGAGTACGTTAATTAGGTTACATGCATCTTGGTAAGTGGTGTAGTTGGCCCCTAACATTATTCTGAGTGCTCTCTTCTGAATTTTTTTCTAATTTATTTCTTTGGGTTAAGTTGAGAGAGGATGACCAAACGGGTGAAGCATAGCAGAGTTTGGGTAATATAAAAGATTTGTATAAAAGTAGCATGTCATCTCTGGGAACCCCTAGTTGTTTCAGGGTGCGTAACATGTGTAGCCGATAAGAAGAAGCACTAGCTATGGTGTTAACATGTTTATCCCAGAGTAGTTTTTGCTGAAGGAAAACACCAAGTAATTTAGTGGACTGAACTATCTCGAGTGTGTGATTGCCAAGCTTGAGGGTGGGTGGAGGGATGGGTTTAGAAGCAACATTGAAGTTCATGACAAGTGTTTTGTTTAGGTTAATAGTGACATCATTATCTTGTGTCCAGGTCAGTAGGGCATCTAGGTTGGCTTGGAGGATGCTGTAGTCTGGAGAAGCGTTGCTGATGGAAGAGGCTAGTGTGGAATCGTCAACATATTTCCATTTGAGTTCTGCGTCTTGAAGGGCGTTATTGCTGAGTATTAAATAACCGAGGGGCCCCATTCGTGTCCCTTGAGGCAAACCGCAAGTAAGTGTTTGTGAACTGGAGATACTGCCTAGAAAGCGGACGGATTGTTGACGGTCGTTGAGGAAATCCGCCAACAAGGAGGTAAGACATTCCCTGAGGCCAAGGTGTAGTGCTTTCTTAATTATAATGGTGTGGTTCACTAGATCGAAGGCTTTTTTGAAATCTATGAATACTGCTGTTACTGACGTGTTTCGGCGGTCTAAATTTTTATGAATGAAGTCAAGAAAACTAATGAGGTAGTGTGAGGTGGATGAGGATTTAATATTTCCATACTGGCACGAGTCTAATTTATTGTATATATCTTTGTAAGCCAATTCAGCTACAAAACTTTCACAAATAAGGCTAGGAATAGGTGTAATAGCTATGGGCCGTAGTTCATTAAGAGATTGAGGGTTTGAAGATTTAGGGATTGGAGTGACATAGGAATGCTTCCAATCTTTAGGACATTTGGATTGTTGTAAGGAAGCATTAATTATGGATGTGAGAGGTAAGGAAAGTTCAGGAGCAAATTCTTTGTATAAGCGGATAGGAAGATCGAGTGGAGTGGAGGAGCGTTTAGGTTTGAGAATCTGTAAACGACGTAGGAAGGTCCTGTGTGATTGCAGGGTTATTGATTAATCTAATAGCTTTATTTTGAATTTTGTCCAACTGCCTCAATGCAACCACTCCCCTTCCACTCCACAGAGGTGAACAGTAATCCATCTGAGAACGCACATGACTTTTATATATCACGGCCAACTGCTCGTCAGTGAAGAATTCTCGAACTCTGTACAGGAGTCCCAGTTTTTTAGAGGCATTCTTAGCAATGCTTCTAACATAATGTGTCCAGCTCAAGTTAGTAGTTAATGTTACACCGAGAATGTCAATACTAGGGGAAGTGGGAATATTTACATAATTAAAAAATATATGGGAGTCAGTGAGATTCTGTCGGTTAGAAAATTGAATGTATTTGGTTTTCTGTGCATTAAAGGAAACTAGATTCTTTTGTCCCCATCCATTAATTCTAGAAAGGTCCTGGCTCAGAGAAATTGCAGTGTTGATTTTTGAATTTATAAGATCGGGTTGGGTGAAAGAATTGGTAAATGTGAAGGAACTGTGGAGTGTTGAGTCATCTGCGTAGGAATGTATTGGATTATGAGTGGTAGATATGAGATCAGTGATATGAATGAGGAACAGAATTGGGGCCAAAACTGATCCCTGGGGAACACCAGCATTTATTGAGTGAAATTGAGAATAAAGGCCATCTACCATTACACATATTTTTCTGTTTTGAAGATAAGAAGAAATTAGTGGAACTAATGATGCAAGGCCGTAGTGTGACATCTTCGACAATAAGGATTAATGCCAGACTCTATCAAATGCCTTTGATATATCCAGTGCTATTGTATGTGTTTCACCATGTTGGTATGTAGCTTGGTTGATTTGATGCGTAAGAAGGCAAAGCATGTCTGCAGTTGATCGACATAGTCTAAAACCATATTGCCTATCACTGATTAATTTATTATTCTCAAGATGCTTAATTATGTGATTATTTAATATAATTTCAAAGACTTTACCAAGAGTGGAAGTTATAGCTATTGGTCTGTAGTTTGATGGATCTGAAGAGGCACCTTTTTTAGGAACTGGATGGATTTTTGCTTCTTTCCAGGGTACTGGGAAGCATGAGGTATGAGGTATGGTTGGGATATTGTTCACCGTACATCCTTTCTGCTTCAGCTGCATTTCCTCCAGCTGCACCTAAAGTAAGTAACATGTCTGTGTACTCAGCAGAGGTGTATGGCTCCATGTCTGGTACTTACTTAAGACTGCCAGTTCATCCTTCTTTCTCTCATCTTCTCACATTACCTTCAATTTGTGAAGCTTCATTCATACAGTATTCGAACCCATGAAGCAAATTGATCGAGCACCTATTGTAAATACTGTAAAATACATTGATGTTCAAACATTTATGACAAAATAAAGTAATTGAGGTGATGGTAATCTACTGATTGTGTTCATCCCCTAGACTTTCCTATTTAAACTAATTTGTGTAATATCCCGGTCAATAGGAGAAATTTCCAAAACCGTCACATAGTAAAGTATATTTATTATTGCTAGGTCTATTCATTCTGAAATTTATGAAAGGTATTTATGAAACACCCTGTATATAGGTCCAGTGTGAGCGTTATACGATTGATAGGTAATAATTCGTAATATCTTTTTCTGAGCTAGAAATTTGGCGTCTAAATAAGTTTTATTGGCTCCTCCCCAGATAGTAGCACAATAAATAATATGAGGATAAATTAAAGCAAAATACATTTGTTTTAGTGAGTTGATGTTGAACGAATCTCTTGTTTTATAAACTATTCCAGTAATTTTAGATATTTTCAATTTTATGTCATATATGTGTGTTTTCCAGGTCATTGCGCTGTCGATGGTAACACCAAGAACTTTAGCTTCCTTAACCTGCTCAATAATGTGTTCATCGATTTTAATGACAATATTGGGAATTTGATTCGAGCTAAAATGAGTCACTAAATAATGAGTTTTACCAAAATTGAGCGTTAAACCGTTTGATTTAATCCAATTAGAAACTTTACTAATTTCTTCATTCATTTGGTTTGATAATTCGAGAATATTATTACCCTGTAGATAAATATTGGTATCATCGGCATAAAGTAGACATTATATTTTAGTGCTTGAACTTATAATATCATTAATAAACAAATTAAACAACACCGGACCAAGTACCGAACCCTGTGGGACACCATACTTCATATTCCTGTATTCTGAACAAGTGTTATTGAAAAATACAAATTGTTTACGGTTACTTAACACACTACGAGCGGGTGGGTCGGTAACTTCTACTACCCGCCAAGCGGGTGGTTTTTCCCTAAATGGGGTTGTTTCCGTGCTCTTTTTCATGCATAAACAAGACCCAGAGCGTAATACAAGTATCTATCCCTGAAAGGGCGTAAACAGAGCTTTGCAATGACACCCGAACCATCCTTCTACGACCACTGGTTCTCTTGCAACGATCGTGCAACACGAGTGCAAAAACCCTAAAATAAGGTAATTTCCTTACATAATTCCCTGTGTAGAGAGTGAGAGAGGGTGGAGGGGGTGTAATAAATTTCAGTCGACCCACGGCGGTGGTGGCGAGCGGTCAGGAAGCAATCTATGCTCCTCGCACCGCTCAGCTCTCTCTCAGAGCACATTACGTGCTCAAAATTGCACTCGACATATGCCGAGGCCCGCTTATGGGCACGTTTTTTTTAACTGGACAGATGTCGAGCGCCGATGGTTAAGGGTATAACTCTTAAACCAGTTAAGGGACAAGCGTGAGTAAACTTAGACTTTTGTGAGTTACTCTAAGAGAAAGAGAATGGGATGTATGCTTCCATGCCTGAAAGGATTACGTCAGTAATGCGCTCGGCACTCTCTGAGGGTCCCCGGCCACAGAAGCAAAAATCAACCATGGGAAATCAAAGTACCGGTACTGCCGTACAACCTCTCAGTCGGCAGCGCCAAAGTGCCACAAGCGTTTCCGGCTGGGGGTGTCAGAAGGCAGTACTGAAGAGACAGGACAGGTGATAGAAATAAGACTATGATAGGAGGAGCTCAACGGAGTGAAAAGATTTACAGTATAAGCAGAAGGATTAGAGGTTAGAAATAAGTCAAGGATGTTGGGCCGATCTCTAGGGCGTTCCGGGATACGGGTGGGTTGCTGAACTAACTGCTCTAGGTCATTTGGGATAGAAAAGATGTAGGCTTGTTCACCAGGTTGGACAGTACAATTAGAAGAGTGCCATTGGTAGTGGTGAACATTGAAATCTCGTAAGGTGGAGATTTCACAGAAGGGAGAGATGGATATAATGTGTTCCAGTTTAGAAGTAAGATAGTCACAGAATTTTGGATAGTCTGTGGAGTTAGAGGAGAGACAATAATAGAACAGATAAATTTAGTGAGAGAGTAATAGGATAGCTTAAGCCAGATAGTTGAGAATTCAAAGTTGGGAACACAAGTGCAAGTAAGATTGTTGCGTATGTACACACACCATTCACCTTTGACTTTGAATTGAGGATAGAGATAGTAGGAGGATGTAGAGAAGGGTTTGCTGTCTAATGCCTTAGACAGGAGTTTCGGTGAGGAATTGTAAGTCAGGTTTGGTCTGAAAGAGATGGTGTTCCACAGAGGGGAAGTTAGAGGAAAGGCCGCTAATGTTACAGAAATGGATAGATAAGAGTAGAAGGTAGGGGTCCAGGGCACTTTGAGGAGTCCTGACCAGGGGACAACCCGATGATAGGAGGAGAAGTTGATTTGGAGGGCAGGCTGGGATTACCCCCAATATTGATGAGGCACAGAAAGGATCAGCTAGGGAGGCCAGGTGGTGAAACTGGAGCTCCAGCTGTCCTCATCCACCACCTAGCACTCCCCGAGAGTACCGCCCTGTTCGGCTGGTGCCTACACCCTCTTCCTCCTAATTTAACTGAAATGTACAACTTAGCTGAAATGTGTAGACCCATTTCCCGGGATAATACTTCTGGCCATGCTAGGACAAGAAATATCAACTGCACTACTACACAACCCGAGCCAGCACGTCCTTCTACCCTCAAACCACATACACCTGATGTTGCTGCCAGAGTTAATACTACCTCGGCTTAGGCAACACTTAGGGCAGTAATTATTCCTTACCAACTTGCTAGTCTCAGAACCTTCAGAGCAAATGGCACTGGCAGTAGGGTCTTCACAGGTGTAACACCTGTGAACCACATCTCTAAGCGAAGCAGTCGGCGCAGGAGGTGTGGCATAGTAGTGGGCTGACAAATGAAGCACAGCATGGTAGCGGCCAAACGTATGAAACACATCTCTGGAGCAGGCTGAGGTATGAAATGCAGCATTGTAGCGGGCTGACAAGAGGCATAGCATTATAAAAGGCTGACGTAAGTGTAGGAATCGGTTTTTACACCATACCCAAAAGAGGATTTATGGAGCTCCGATCTTACTCTCAACCATCTGAACAATTTTACCAGCACACCTAAACTTTGTTAGATGCGGAAATAGCCCCACAAAAATATCAAGCCCTGGTGGGGGCACGGACTCTCGACCCTTGGGTTGTGAGGCAGACACCTTACTAGTTAGACCAATAGAGATATCCCTCTTGGCCTGGTCGGCTCAGGATATTTCCGCATCCGATCTGTTTAGGCTAGCCTATTTTCACTGACTTTACATAAGAAGCGTAGCATTGTAACACCATCACCACCCAGCCGCAGAGAGTCATCAACTATGTGGCCTTCCTAAGAACAGCGATCAACTTCAAACAGCCACTTAAAGAAGAGCATCACTTGACTTTCCAATTACCTAATGCTTAATAATCAACATTGTCTTGCACCATTATAGAAGACACGGAAATATCTCCACTTTCTTCATCGTATCGGAACGCACATGCAACTTTGCCGCCGCCCAAGTAACTCGGAATATCATCAAGTCTCTATCAGTGAGCTACGGCGGGACTGAAAGCTCACATAAACTTATCAATCAATCTGTAGTGTCTGCAACCTAAGAATGAGGAAAAATGTTTTAAACAACTGTCGTCCCAGTGTATCTAGGAACACGCAACCAACGCTATATTCACAAATCTTGATTACTGGAAGGCAGTGGCCCCTTAGAAGTTGGCAGTGTAGCAGGTAATGAATTGACAACCGCTGGACTTTTGGCCCTGGCAGACCCCGGCCTCCAATAGTGTTGAAGTCCTGTGTCATCTTTAGCCAGCTGGGCCTTCCTCTGGAGACGCCGCGAGGAGTTCCGGTGACACATTGTTCCGTGCCGGACTAACATTGACATAATATTCTTTGTACTGATCTACAGAGAAATGTTTGAGGGAAGATAGGGTGAGGGAGATTGGTGGATGTATGAGAATGTCAGATAGGTGGGTTTGGAGAGGGGGAGGGGGTGGAAATCAGACATATGGATGTTAAGAGTGCCAAAAGGTTGGAATATGTGGTAACGTTCAGATATAGAAATATACCAAAACCATGAGTTTTAAGAATCGTTTGTTGAGAAGAATGAAAGTTAAGAAACTTTCAGATCTGTTGTTGAGGAATCTGTCGAAAAGAAGAGCGTGTCTGAGATGTCTTAGATCTAGATAACAAGTAGAGAGAGATATGGTGTAAGAGAGTCCTTGCTCTGGATATGAATCTAGAAAATATGTGGAGAGGGATGGGATGACAGATGTGCAAATCTAAAATATTTTATTTCAAATACCAATCTACAGAATGTTTTGAGTAGGATAGAATGTCACAAGAAAGAATCTGAACAACTGTATATCAAGTAGTCATCTAGAAAATACTGCATATAGAAAATAAATGGGTATTACATATTTCTGGATGTGTAGAACTATATTTCAAAGTCTGGTTACAGACATTAAAAGAAAGGGATTCGAGAAACGGACAGATCTAGAGAAATGTCCATATATTATGGTATGCTAAAGGTACTGATCTAGATAAGGATGATAAAAATATGATAAGAGTGATAGATCAAATGTTGATAAAGATGGGAATTGACAGACGCTAAGGATGAAATGTAAGAGATTTGCTATTGAAAATGAATGTGGAAATGGATGTTATATTATTTTTATTAATCTCACCACCACACCCCCAATGAAATTAATTAAAGTATATATGATCCACCGGGATTCGAACCCGGGTTATCACACACATATTATTGCCACCTTAACCATTACACCACCAGGACGGTTATCCCAACCGCACTATGGTAGCTCATTACATTGAGCGTATTTATCAATACCAAATCAATATCAATATCAATATCAAAGGCCTTAACCTTGGAACTAAGGAACTCTTTACCCAAGGCCTTATGTCGTACTTGAAAGCACTATTTATATGTGTTGATTATTTCAAAATTGAAGAGTCTCTATTGTTTTTACCATTATATACAGTAACACGATGCAAGTTTTTCATTGCAAGTTCGATTTTCAGTTTTCAAAATAATGTATAATCCAATTATGAGTCAAGTTTCAAAACACTAATTAAGTATTAAGGTGATATTGCGAATGCATAGCTATTTTTCAAGTGGTATAAATATATAAAATGTGTAACTTCACAATCACTTAAGCTAAAACACGAGTGTGATACATTTCTGACACACTTCCCATTGCCAAGGGATGTAAAACCATTATCAAATATTTCTAGTTTACTTTGGAAGATTTTCTGGTACTGTAGTAAATTATGTATTTGATTACATTCTGGTAAAACAATACATAAATTAACTTTGGAAGAATTTCTGGTAATAATGGAGTTTTCAGTCTACAGTAATGCAACAGTAATTACAACAAAATTAAGGTCTTAGATTTTCATAGTCTTCCCGAACCAAATAAAATCCTTCTCAATATTTATTTAGCTAATATTTCCATTTGTGAGGTTGGTTTGTGTTGATGGAGGGTTCATATTGGGAAAGGATTTGTGCTCACTGGTTTAGTTGGTTACACACAACAGCTGACAGATGAACCAAGGTCACACCATCACCTGAAACAACAGAAATAAAATTTGTTATTATCAATACATACAAATTATTATTAATATATATATGTAGTTAACTCTACCCATGTATTTACTGAAATAATGTACTCAATGAGAAATGCAATACAGTTATATATTAAGTGGCAAAATTGTGGGTTTGTGAGGAACAGAAGAAAATAGAAAAATTTAGAAGACAAAAAATAGATGAATTGGAAACAAGTATGCATTGTAAGAAATATATAAAACATACCGGTATGTATAATACATCTAAATACTATAGAATCAGTTTGGATATAAATAATGATTTGTTGTCATTGACAAGCTTTCTATCCTGATAATGAATGGATAAATCACTAGCTGTAATGAACAGACTATTATGAAAACTTTAACCCATTGACTGCGGGAGATGTTCCGGAGCGCTATGGCAATTTACAGTAATTTATAGGCCTTTAAAGCCTCTTAAAGCCTGTAGAATCGAGTGTGAGTGAGCGGGAGCGCAACAGGCTACCCTTCCTCTCTCCAGCCAGCCGGCTGGGGCACTGAGGACTATGAGCCGAACACTCGCTAATATACAGCTCTGGGAAATGCAAATGTAGCACAACATTAGCGATAATTGCTCAGTATTAGCGAATGTCTATTGTAGCGCTGCAGGTGAAGCCTGCGCGCTACAAATCGCGTTTTGGTGTTAATTTGAAGCAAATTTTTTCTATTTTTTGGCTGAATAAATTTAATTTCATTCAAACACTTGCTTAATCAATCAAGAGTGCCTGAATGAGTCCTAATATAGCGGAAATATACCCGCAGTGTAAGTGTTAAATACCTTTTTATACCTGTACATTTGTACAGTGTTAGCAATGCAAGATATTGGAAAAATGCAACAACAAAAACAACAACAACAAACTGAGAGGCAAGTTGATATTAGATAATATTATGTGTGGGAGAATCTAAATAGTATTGATATCAATATATACTGTAGATTGTAAAATATGACAACAACAACGTAAAATATGAAAACCAAAACAGATCAGTGGTTTAAAGAGTAACAGGATAGCATAAGGTGAAACATTGAAGTGAGAGAACAGAGAGGGAGGGGGAATAAAGAGCGAGAGAGAGAGAGAGAGTGTGGGTGTGTGAGTGAGTGAGAGAGTGAGAGTGTGTGTGTGAGAATGAGTGAGTGGGAGAGAGGGAGCACCTCTCACCTTCCTCCACCACCCAGGCCTCTCCAAGCCTATTTGCTCCCAATTTTGGAATTCCTAGACTCAGCTTAAATTACTCTGAGAGGCAATTATGTTCAACTGTTCAAATTGGGCTGAACATTGGAATTAAGTTAAGTGGCTGAAATGAGCTACGTGGATGAATTGGGGTAAATAATGAATTTGGTCTGAGTGATTGATTTTGGCTGATTGACTTAGTTGAGCCGAACAATTGAATTGGGGTAAACAAATGATTTGGGTCAAGTGGCTGAATTGGGGTAAATAATAAATATATTAACCCTTAAAAGGCGGCTCACCACTTAAGTCGAGTTAAATAAAGCTGGACTATGTGGCGGCGCTCGACATAACTCGAGTGGCAATTTCAGCACGTAATGTGGCTGAGAGAGAGAGACAAGTGGTGGCAGGAGACTAGCGAGCGTATGACTGCTCCAGACCACCGCGGCGAACCTACTGACACAAATCTCAGCTCCCTCCTCCCTCTCTCACTCGCTACATACTCAATTATGTACCGAAAGTACCGAATTACCTGCTTTTTGCACTCGCGTTGCACGGTTATTGCAAGAAAACTATCCATCATACAAGGATCGTTATGGTGTCATTCGAAAGCTCTGTTTATGCCCTTTCAGGGATAGATACTTGTTTTACGTTCTGGGTCTTATTTAGGCATGAAAATGATCACGTAAACAGCCCTATTTTGGCTAAAAACACCCCGCTGGGCGGTACACATAAATAAACCGCATAGGCCGCTCGTAAGGTGTTAATGGTGGATACATCTACTTTTTAGACAATGTCACAGTGCAAGATCTACCACAGTCGGTAGCAGAATTCTGACAGGTTCATTTTGTGGATTTTGGCTCTGTGAGCAATTTTGTCTTTGTGATCAATGTCGTTTACGAGAAGTAGGGCGTCAAAGGTTCCGGAGATTACACAACTCAAATCAGCAAAACACAGCCCTCTTTTTAGTGGATTTGTGAATTTGACCTGATTGACTGATTTGAGCGAAGTGGCCAAAATTGATTGAACAATCAAAATGGGCTGAATGTCGAGATGATGATTTTGGTCAACTGGTCATGTTGGACAGCATAGTCGTATTTGGCCTTGTAGCCGATCCTTATTGAATAATGCCGGAGAACTTCCTATTATTCAGTCCAAGGAAAATGAAGAAGATGAGTGAGCCGAGGTTAAGAAGTGTGTGGGTAATAAATAGCAAAAGAGAAGGACAAAGACGAGAACAGTGCTCTGTTATGTGTGCAAAAAATATGAGTCTGTATTTGAACAAGTGTGTAGAAGTGTATACAATAATTATATATTCGAGTGTGTGTTTGTGTGTGTGAGAGAGAGATAGAGAGAGAGAGGTAGGGAAGGTTGGGTGGATTATGGAGGTACAAGAGAGAGATAGGAATAACAGATATGGAAAGACTGGTATTGAACGAGTGGTCTGGAAGGGTGACAGTTATAAGGAGTTACAAGCAATGGTTAGTATTTAAAGAACTTGCAGTCCATTCCCGGGAGATACTACAAGTGGGAAGATAAATATTGTGTAGAGCACTGCAATTATTGTAGAGTGTGCAAAATATATCGACTCTCTTCTTGTACAGATCTACTCAAGAACTATTTACAACTTCTAAGCGAAGTTTGTTCATAGAACATAAATTACGTGTGAAAAAGGTTCCGCACATAGTAGTACTGAACCTTTTTAATTCCAAATGACAGCCATGGTTACCTGTCATGGTTTTATGGAGGCTAAACCTTGTTAAAACCCACAATATCCAACCCATTTAATATCTTTAAAATGTCAATAAGTTAATCGAGTAGTCTAAGCATTGCCAGATAAAGAAGACCAAAAGCTCTCGACTAGTCTGGTCCTCATTACTCAATGTTTCTAAAGAATGAAATAATGGCAACAGATACGGTAGCAGATTAGTGAAGAGATGTTTTGAGGGTAGTAGGACCGGATATTTTGTAGAATACGGTAGACCTGCTAACTTTAGTCTACTCTCACAAAATATTATTTTCTCCCCTCATGACAAGCCCCAACTGGTTCATCAGGTTGGTGAGATTACCCTTGGTTCCAGACAGTAATGCTTGTTCTTCAGGGAAACCTACCCACTGGCAACGTTGAATTAGCAGAATTTCTGAAGCTTTCAGCTCCTTTATGTTGAGGTGAACATGATCTGTGCGTAACATGTCCTATATTTTTGCCTTTAGATTATTTCAATACTGGATCATCCTTGCTACGATCTGCACTAATGTTTTATAACTGCCATACTTATCCCAGTCCCATAACTGCTTGTCTATTATATCCGTAGCTCCAACGACCTGGCTAGCAATTTGTGGTGCCTGTCCTCTGGCATTTCATCCAGATTACGCAGCCATGCAGGCTTTACCAGACTGCAGAATAACCCAGATGTTTAGCTGAAACACCTCTAGATAACAGATCACTAGGATTGTCTTTGGTGGACACGTACCGGAATTCTGCAGACGTGACAAGAGACTTTATTTCATCTACCTAGTTGGCGACATATAATGGGAGCCTCTTTGTGTTATATAGTCAGTGTAACGTAACTTGACTGTCGGTCCAGAGAAGAATCTTGTTGAAATTCAGAATTTCAATATAGGCTTCCTCAACAAATTTCACGAGTCTGGCAGCTAGTAAGCTGCAGTTAATTCCAGTCAGGGTAAAGTCACAGACTTAAAAGGGGCGACCTTGGCCTTAGCGATTACCAGCTGACTATGTTCCGGGCTCACAAAATAAATAGCAGTACCGTAAGTGGCACTACTAGAATCGCAAAAGGCATGCAACTGACTTTCCAAATACAGACCTCTGTTGATAATTAAAGTCACAGCAGAGGCTCAGGTCCGAGTATAGTTTTGACCATTCTGCTAATTTAATCTTCCAAAGTTGCCGGAGGAAGATTTTGGACCTTATTGTCACAGGTAACAATACTCTGACTGGGTCGAACAATTGTGCCGGCATCCGTAAACATTATCTTTTGGTAGACGGAGGACTGGAGTCAAGTCTGGCATTGAAGGTCAAACAATCAGAGGCAGTTAACCAGAGCAGTCCTAGCGATTTAACAACCTCTTGGTCCTTTGCAGCAAACCCTGTCCTGTTGCAGAATATCCCGTAGTAGAGGACTATTAGTGACCCACTCTCTCAGGTACTGCTGTGCTTTTGACTTGAAGGAGCTTAAAGCTGAAGAAATTCTGCTAATTCAACGTTGCCTGGGGAAAGGCTTCCTTGAAGAACACACATGTGTGTGTGTGTTTATGTGTGTGTGTGTGTTATGTGTATGTAAGCATGTATGTACTGTATGTGCGCTTGTGTGTAGAGTTACATGTGTAGGCTATAGCCGTGGCGTTTAGGCTATATGATATATATCAACAATATATGCAATATAAGGAAGTAAGGAAGGCTGAATTATATATATATATATATATAGTATATATACTGAGCTGGTATGGTAATGTTGAACGAATGGGAGATGAAAGGCTTACAAAGAGAATATGTGAGTCAGATGCAAGGGGAGATAGAAGGGCAGGAAGACCCCCATTGAGATGGAGAGACTGTGTAAGACAAGCTTTGGATGATAGAGGAATGACTATAGATCAGGCAAAGGAAGTGGTAATAAACAGGAATGAATGGAGAAGGCTTGTGAATAGTTGAGTGAACACGTGGTCATTTGGGGGAAGGGGTCGGGCGCAAGTTGGACTAGAATCATAATAGTCCATCAGGCGCCTGGCCTGATGGGCTTGTGGCTTTGGCTTCGCTGCATGTCTGCCTGCCGAGATCCGAGCCTCTCCAGGTGGTCGGCGGCCGTGGGAGTGCTGGAGCAACCTTGGTGACCCTGGTCTCTGGGTCTTCTCTTGGGTGACCTAGATGTGTGTGAATTTTGTGTTTTGTCTGTGTTTGTTCGTTGTTCTGTCTTGTGTTTTGTGTTTTCCCTGTGTTTGCTCTGTCTTGAGTCGGCCACCCCAAAGGAAAAAAAAAAAAAAAAAAAAAAAAAAAATATATATATATAGGAAAAGTGGGGATTGAGCCTGAGCATATACATACATACTGTACATACATACATACATACATACATTACAGCTTAGGTATACTCCTATTGGTTAAATATATAAGTAAGTGTGGTTATAATACTCAGACTTGGAAGAATAGAGATTGGTGTGATAAATCAATATAATAAGTCAATAAGTAAGCTTATTAGAGTACAAGTGAATAACAGAGATTGAGTTTGAGATACTGTAAGTAGTGAATTTTTCAGAGTGACAAGGGAGGAGAGAAGGAACTGAGAACTTCCCTCTCTTGTGGTCTTAGTAAGAGTGAATGGTGTCAAGGTCTCTCAGAGTGACGAGGGTGTGAGCATGAGTGTGAGGTGAGGAGTCAGCAGTGAACCGGGAGCTATGTTTACAATTCTCGAGAGACAGTATCGTGTAATGGAGGAACATGTTTACTTTGACTTGTTTACATCTCATAAGTTTAAACATTATAAATAAATACATCAGTGTGATCAGATTAAAATAAGGGGTCAAGGGAGTAAAGTTAAATGTGTGATTATCTAAGGGGTTATAAGTTTATATTTAAATATATGATTAACTATGGTATTTAAAAGAATTATATACGATAGGGAGGAATAATGGATATATTAAAGGGGTGGGCTTTGAATATCAAGATAAGGTTATATGATGGATATATGTGTTATTACATGTATTTGTATATATATATGTTTCTGTGTATAGATGTATATATTTGTGTGTATATGTGTACGTAGCTAAAGTAGGGAGGTGGAGTGGGGAGGGGGGTATCACTGATTGACAAACATCTTAATGTAATCACCAACCAGGTTACCTGTGTACGTGTGTGTGTGTGTGTGTGTGTGTGTGTGTGTGTGTGTGTGTGTGTGTGTGTGTGTGTGTGTGTGTGTGTGTGTGTGTGTGTGTGTGTGTGTGAGTGTGTGTGTGTGTGTGTGTGTGTGTGTGTGTGTGTGTGTGTGTGTGTGTGTGTGTGTGTGTGTGTGTGTGTGTGTGTGTCGGTAATCAATATCTCAGATATCGGTTGAGCACACCCAGCTTCTGGGAGGCTGCCTTAGCAAGACTGGTAATATGGTACTTCCAAGTGAGAGCAGAAGAAAAAGAGACACCGAGAATATTGAGAAGAGATGAAGGATTGATTTATGTATTGTTTAAGAATAAGGGATAGCCCGCTTGGAGTTTCGGACGGGTAGATAGATGGAGAAATTGGGTTTTGGAAGCATTAAAGGCAACAACGTTTTCTCTGCCCCAATTGGAAATAGTAGTTAGATCAGAAGTTAAGTGTTCTATGGCTTCATTACATTTGTTTTTGAGGGATTGCTGGCTGGGGCGTTCTGGAAAACTAATTGAGTAGTGTAAGGTAGAGTCGTCTGCGTATGAATGGATGGGACTGGAGGTATGGTTGAGAAGATCATATATGAAAATTAGAAAGAGAATAGAAGATAGGACAAAGCTCTGAGGAACACCGGAGTTGATAGGATGAGGAAGTGAGCGATGGCCATCCACAACCGCAGCTATGGAACTGTCGAAAAGGAAATTAGAGACAAAGACACAGATGGAGGGATAGAAACTGAAGGAGGGTAGTTTAGAAATTAGAGATTTGCGCCAGACCCTATTGAAGGCCTTCGATATGTCTAGTGCAATAGAAAAGGTCTCACCAAAGTCCCGAAAGTTGGATGACCAAGAGTTAGTTAGATATGAAAGATAATCACCAGTAGAGTGACCCTTGGGGAAGCCATACTGGCGATCTGAGAGTAGATTATGGGAAGAGAAATCTATATTATTAAATCAGTTTGTGTGTCTGTTTGTGTGTTCATAATAGGCGGCCGCAGTTTGGACCAGGGGAGCTGAAACTTTGCATGTGGGTGTCAATTGACCTGGGTCAGGTCATAGAGGGGGCGAGGCCATGATCGGAGGTCGTTTCGAGGCCGAAATTGAAAAGACATTTAAAAAAAATGCCGTTAGGGGCAGAAGGAGGCCTCCGATCAAAAAGGTGTATGGAACAAAAGTTGTTTGCAGTCCCCCAAAATCGGGGTAACGATGAGGTCAGATCCAAAATCGGAGGTCATTTAGCGGCCGAAATCGAGGTCGCTGTTTAAGACTGAGAGAGAGATAAACCAAAATAACATATAGTAACATTTATACACTATCCACACTGATCTAACAGTCCAAGTGAAGTCGTCAGGACACAATTGTATTAGAGACAGCAGAGAACAAAAACAGTTGGTCAAGTGTTACTCTTAATGCAGTTTACCACCTTGAGGATTATGACGCATTTAACCATATATAACCCTTAACTGGCGGGACCGGACTTAAGTCGGTCTAGAGAAGAAAGGACTATGTGGCGGGGACCGACTTAAGCCGGTGTGCAATTTTGGGCAATAACTGGCTCTGAGAGAGAGACGAACAGTGGGAGGAGCGTAGATCGGCTCTGACCGTTCAGCACGGGTTCCGCGCGTCAACTGACGTCCCCTCTACACACATCCACACTCACTACCTCGCTACACAGGGAATTATGTAAGGAAATTACCGTATTTTAGGGATTTTTTCTTCGTCTTGCACGATCGTTGCAAGAGAACGCGTGGTCGTAGAAAGATGGTTCTGGTGTCATTGGAAAGCTCAATTATCGCCCTTTCAGGGATACATAACTGTATTATGCTGTGGCTCTTATTTATGCATGAAAAAGAGCACGGAAATAAGCTCGTTTAGGGTAAAACTACCCGCTTGGCAGGTAGTAGAAGTTACTGACGGGCCCGCTCGTAAGGCGTTAATGGCTATTATTAGATGATATTATTCAGATTAGCAATGCTGTATGGAAGTCAGAGGGTTGAATGAGGTTGAGTTGAGTTGTGTAATGGGTCATAAAGGGTTAGCTGTTGTGTTATAGAGTGCTTACAAATGGAATTATATAGCAATTACAAGCCTTTGGGGGTTCTATCTCTCCCATATGCCTATTATTGTGTCATTATGATGTACTGTATGTCCAATCCTGTCCCTTTGATCTGTTCTCTATCTCTTCTGATATATATATATATATATATATATATATATACAGTATATGGTATTCACGTAATACTGTTTTATTGAAAGTATTCTGTATTCCTATGCTCGCCCCATCAATACACACCATTTTCCGTCCAGTCCATGTCATTGGTATTTACCTTTCCAAAAATTGAGGCAAAATTAGTCGTTTAGCGACTTAGCTATTTCAGTGTCAGAGGTTTGTAGTTTGCCTGCTGGAGAGAGAGAGAGAGAGAGAGAGAGAGAGAGAGAGAGAGAGAGAGAGAGAGAGAGAGAGAGAGAGAGGAGAGAGAGAGAGAGAGAGAGAGATGAGAGAGAGAGAGAGAGAGAGAGAGAGAGAGGGGGGGGGGGAGGGGGAGGGAGGAAAGGAAGGAACTTTGGTAATATCCAAGAGAAACTTATTGGTTTAACTTGTGTTTTAAAGGTCTCTCTCTCTATATATATATATATATATATACTGTATATGTATATCATGAATAATTAGAGGTAGAACTCTTGTGGTAAATAAATAAATAGAGAATTAACTCATATACAGTAGAGCAAATTTGAAACAACCCCCTAGATGGGCTGCCGAATAAAGCTAACGAGTCTCATCTGGGTGGATGGGACTTGTTAGCCTTGGTCGGCAATCCATTTAGGGGAGACAACCTTACATAAATCAGCAGTGTTTCAAATTTGCTCAATAGGGGTTAATTCTCTATTTATATAATATATATAATATATATCTATCTATCTATCTATTGCCTGACGCCGTGATCCCCGAAGGGGTGGCCACGAACGAACCGCCCCCATGCACCTCTGTCCCCAGTCACTCAACCTCCCTCCCCCCAACCAGCACCGCCTTCGTTCATGTACTTCCTCACTCCATCCCTCCACCTCGCTCTCGTACACCCTCTTAGTTATTCTCTCGCTTTCCATACGTTCCATATGGCCGAACCATCTCAAGGTGTTCCTTTTCACACTTTCCAGCACATCTACCTCCACACCACACCTCCTTCTTACTTCTTACTTGATATATATACTGTATATATATATATATATATATATATATATATATATATATATATATATATATATTTATATATATATATACTGTATAAATGTGCTGTATCATAGACTACAGTAGATCTGGACTGGACACGAAAATGGAACTTTGCAGTAAGGGACCCAAAATCAGAGATCGAACACCCAAGTTCGAACCTAGAAACCGCGAAAATATAACATTTTAGCGGTTTGGAGGTTCGAACTTGGGGGTTCGTTCTCCGATTTTGGGTCCCTTACTGCAAAGTTCTATTTTCGTGTCCAGTCCAGATCTACTGTAGTCTATGGCTGTATATATATATATATATAATTATATATATATATATATATATATAAATATTTTTTTTTTCTATGTGATTGAGGGAGGCAAAAGGCATAACTGCCTATAGCGAGTGCCTCCCCCATAGTTGAAAGAGTGACAGGGCCAAAATCAAGGGACGTTCGAGCCAAAATGCCTGGACACACGGAGTTTGAAGCAATTTAAGTCATAGGAAGAGGGAAAGACTGATTCTGGGAGAGAGTTCCAGAGCTCAGATGTTGAGTAGAAGAAAGTTTGAGAGTAACGTTTCACTCTTGGGTTGGAGAGTTGCACAGAGTAGGGTGGGATTGAGTTGCAACGGGTACCACGTGCCCTACGTAAAGGAAGTGGTATGCACTGGATAGCTCTGAGGAACACTGATTATTATAGTAGCGATAGAATAGCGAGAGAGATGCAACATTGGCCCGGAGAGAGAGAGATTGCAGAGAGTTGGTGAGTGGACGGGAGTTAATGATACGAAAGGCCTTCCTTTCAACTTTGTCTAGGAGAGCGGTGTGAGAGGAACCTCCCCACACATGTGAACAATACTCAATACAAGGGCGCACTATGCCCCTGTACAGAGCAAGAAGCTGTGCAGGGGAAAAGAACCCCCTAAGGCGGTTGAGCACACCCAGCTTCTGGGAGGCTGCCTTAGCAAGACTGGTAATATGGTCCTTCCAAATGAGAGCAGAAGAAAAAGAGACACCAAGAATATTGAGAGAAGATGAAGGGTTGATTTTTGTATTGTTGAAGAATAAGGGATAGTCCGCTGGGAGAACCTGACGGGTAGATAGATGGAAAAATTGGGTTTTGGAAGCATTAAAGTTAACAAGGTTTTCTCTGCCCCAATTGGAAATAGTATTTAGATCAGAATTTAAGAGTTCTATGGCTTCATTACGTTTGTCGTTGAGGGATTGCTGGCTGGGGCGTTCTGAAAAACTAATGGAGTAGTGTAAGGTTGAGTCGTCTGCGTATGAATGATTGGGAATTAAGGTACAGTTAAGGAGATCATTTATAAAAATTAGAAAGAGAATAGGAGATAGGACAGAGCCCTGAGGAACACCGGAGTTTATAGGGTGAGGAAGTGAACAATGGCCGTCCACAACCGCAGCTATGGAACGGCCAGAAAGGAAATTAGAGACAAAGGCACAGATGGAGGGATAGAAACCGAAGGAGGGTAGTTTAGAAATTAAAGATTTATGCCAGACTCTATCGAAGGCTTTCGATATGTCTAGTGCAATAGAAAAAGTCTCACCGAAGTCCCGAAAGGAGGATGACCAAGAGTTAGTAAGATATGAAAGAATATCACCAGTAGAGCGACCCTTAAGGAAGCCATACTGGCGATCTGAGAGCAGATTATGAGAAGAGAAATGCTTAAGAAATTTGGAAGCAAGAATAGTTTCAAAAACTTTAGAAAGACAAGAGATAAGAGCAATTGGACGATAGTTGGAGGGTTGAGAGCGGTCACCCTTCTTTGGGACAGGTTGAATGTGAGCAAACTTCCAGCATGAAGGGAAGACGTTAGAGGATAGACAGAGACGAAAGAGTTTGCCTAGGCAGGGAGTCAGCACGGAAGCACAGTTTTTGAGAACAACAGGAGGAACACCGTCCGGACCGTACGCCTTATTAGTGTTAAGCCCAGAGAGGGTAGAAAGTACATCTTTAGAAGAGATTAGGATATTAGGCATAAGTAAGAGAGAGGAGGGCGGAGAGGGAGGAATAGCACCGGAATCATCCAAGGTGGAGTTTCTAGCAAAAGTTTGAGCGAAGAGTTTAGCTTTGTCAGAGGAAGAAGTGATGTGAAGTGAAGTGAAGTGATGTGAAGTGAAGAAGTGATATATATATATATATATATATATATATATATATATATATATATATATCTGAAACATAACCTGCGGCACCTTTAACTTTGCACATGTGTATGTAAAAAATAAATATTAGTGACAAATTATTGATAACCCTTTCAGTACAATTACATAATTGTATTTTTTTTCTAGTTACCATTAGCCGATTTTCTTCATAGGGGTAAATTTTTTTTTTTTTTTTTTTTTTTAAGAGACACTGAACGGAGGAAGGAAAAACACAGATAAAACAAAAAGGTCCATGTGCCTAAAGGCATCCTCCATTCATAAAATGTTTGTAACAACTGGATTTAAACATTTGTTGATTGTAAGTTTGTGGAAAGCAATTCGAGGGAAGTTAATTCCAAAGAGTAGTAGCTCTGGGGATAAATGAATTCTGATAAGCAGAAGTTCTGCATTGTGGAGGAGAAAGTGTAAATTCATGGGCGCTCTCAGCTGCCCTAGTTCTACGGGGAAAGATGTGGAGAGGCTGCACAATTGAAGCAAGTTCCTCGGAACAATTGCTGTGAAAATATCTGTAGAATAATGCAAGGGATGCAACGTTTCTTCGTATGTCTAATGTAGGAAGGTCCTGTGTGATTGCAGGGTTATTGATTAATCTAATAGCTTTATTTTGAATTTTGTCCAACTGCCTCAATGCAACCACTCCACTTCCACCCCACAGAGGTGAACAGTAATCCATCTGAGAACGCACATGACTTTTATATTACGGCCAACTGCTCGTCAGTGAAGAATTCTCGAACTCTGTACAGGAGTCCCAGTTTTTTAGAGGCATTCTTAGCAATGCTTCTAACATAATGTGTCCAGCTCAAGTTTAGTTTAATGTTACACCGAGAATGTCAATACTAGGGGAAGTGGGAATATTACATCATTAAAAATATATGGGAGTCAGTGAGATTCTGTCGGTTAGAAATTGAATGTACTTGGTTTTCTGTGCATTAAAGGAAACTAGATTCTCTTGTCCCCATTCATTAATTCTAGAAAGGTCCCGGTTCAGAGAAATTGCAGTGTTGTTTTTGAATTTATAAGATCGGGTTGGGTGAAAGAATTGGTAAATGTGAAGGAACTGTGGAGTGTTGAGTCATCTGCGTAGGAATGTATTGGATTATGAGTGGTAGATATGAGATCATTGATATGAATGAGGAACAGAGTTGGGGCCAAAACTGATCCCTGGGGAACACCAGCATTTATTGAGTGAAATTGAGAATAAAGGCCATCTACCATTACACATATTTTTCTGTTATGAAGATAAGAAGAAATTAGTGGAACTAATGATGCAAGGCCGTAGTGTGACATCTTCGACAATAAGGATTGATGCCAGACTCTATCAAATGCCTTTGATATATCCAGTGCTATTACGAACAAACCTTTTACATAACATACCAACATTATTAAAGTGTTTACAATCTTCTAATTTGAGCCAGAATATAAAATATTAATGTTTTCACTCTGAAAGGGTTTCCTGTGTTCTACAGTACATTGTATACCAAGTTTGTAACAGTCTATGTGTGTACTGCACACATTGTATTTTAAGTTACACCCCTCCATTACAAACCCCAATGCACTAGAATAATCTAATGAAAGTATATAATCCTCACGGGATTCGAAATGGGAAACCACACCCATAACATAAGCGTCTAAGCCATTACACTACCAACGCAGTTAAAGGTAAAGTACACGATCACGATATACCAAGTTTGTAACAGTCTATGTGTGTATTGCTGAAGTTGAATATTCAGTAGGGATTTCAAAGATAGAGAACAACAAAAATTGGATAAAGTACAAGGGTCCGCTATCTCAGTAGGATAGTATTTCCAAGCGATAGAGAACCTGTTCAAATTAAATTTGAAGGGAGTATGGGTGAGCATTTTTTAGTTTGCAGGAAGTATGGTAAGGCGGTAGCACATATGAAAATATAGAATGATAAACTACCACCAGACTACCTATAACCTTTTATGTGAAGAGATTTACTATGATATATCTCAGGAAATATGCTGAATGTGTAAGGTGTATCCCTGAGGTCTAAGATGTTGAGAGAGAGAGAGAGAGTGTGTGTGTTTGTGTGAGTGAATGAGTTAGTGTTATTTAAGAGGAGTTACAATAAATACTTCATAGCTCAAAGACCTTGCAGTACATTCCAGGTATAAACTATTGAACAGAATATGTATTGCACTACTCTCATTGTAAAGTGTGAAGATTATGATCTACTTTTTGTTCCGGGCATTTCCGCACCATTCTCAGCCCCTCGCCTGTAGTCCAGTAAATCTAGCAATCATTTAACTGGACCTAGAACAAATTGCAATAGAAGGTTTTTTGGCTTTAACTTGTTTATTAGGTCCCTCTGATGAACATATAAAAAGTCTCCAACTTTTGGACACTGGGAAAGTGGTTAATTTGCATAAATTCAAGATGGCCGCCGTCCAAAGCTTCAATTTACAGATAACTTTTTTCTGGTTGCTCCTAGACCCTATAAATGTATTACAAACAACGTTTTTTGGCTTTAACTTGTTTATTAGGTCCCTCTGATTAACATATAAAAAGTCTCCAACTTTTGGACACCTGGAAAGTGGTTAATTTACAGCCGAAAAAACCTTACAGACAGGCTGAACTGTCTCTTTCACAAGGGGTGACACAGGCACTTTGTGCTTGTATGGGTTTTTTGACCTGTTGTCCCTCTTTTTTATAAAAAAAAAAAAAAAAAACACCATGACGTAGTATGACGTCATTCAGAGCCAATTATGTAATTCATGATAGGAGTTCGTATTCACTTGGATCATCGGTGCTTGCATCAAAGTTGCTATTTTGACAGAGTCCTTTACATTGACCACATGCACTGGAACATTCAAGCTCATTCCGTTTGCAACTACAGCGTTGAGTGTCACAGTTGCCCTTACACTGACATCTGACCAATTTCAGTAGTGAATCAGGAGCCACTGGCGAATCCATCGTCTTCGGTTCAAGCTGTCCCTTCCGCAGACACCAGCCCCATTTCTCGGGGTCCACACAGTTCCCCATCCATTCCTGGACCTGACAATAAACTCGGAACGAGTGGTATTTGGCTGCATCGGTTGTTGGGGGAAGGCTGTGAACTTCAACGGTAGTTGAACTTTTTGCCACCTTGTTGCAAAACTTTGTCTTTCGCAGTCCGTCAAGGGTGTCATTTCCTTTTTCCCCCGTACAAATAAACCAAGGCCTTTTCACCAGCTGATGATATCGCGTCTTTACTTCCACTTTGGCAACAGAATGCTTCTATACATTTCAAGAAACCGTTGTCTTCCCTCACTTTCCTCAAGGCAGCCCCTTTACCAATACCATACGGTCGTGAGGTTGTGTCACATCCACAGAGTGCATGGACAACTGGCAGGACACGACAGATGCTTTCACCGAGAGCTTCTGCTACTGAGTTAATATGCCAACATTTCCCACCTTCCTTGCTCGACTTGAAGTACAAATCATTCATCCCTCGTTCCGCATAATGACACAACAGCACCAACAAGTCTGTGTCCTCACCTATCACATATGTCACGGTTTCCCTTGCATGCTCAATTCCCTTCTTCGCAATCATGACATCTGCATCTGCTGGCGCATTGACACAGTCAATTCCATTTGCCTTGAATGTTTCACACAATAAGTCAATGAAGTTTTGCTTATTGTCCGAGTTTGACAAGAAGTTTTCCTTTTTTGACCGAAGGGGCATGGTTTGGAGTGAACATCACCTTTTGACCAAAGACTCCTTTTGATCGTCGATTGTGTGTCATGTCCTTGGTAGTAGGTCCTGATTTATAACCGTCGAATACAACCACCGGGTTGAGAAAGTTTTTGGAAACATGTTTCATGTACATGCTTGCAATGTCCTCAAATGTGTCACCCTTCTTCCATGGAATCCTTTGCAATAAGGAACCACCATCCAGAACATGGGTCACAGTCCTTTCTTCCTCAAATGATTCCAATGACGACTTGGGAACAACAGCAGCTATCTCATCTCCTAGCTGTGGTTTATTGGCTTCCCTGAGCCTCCCCCACTTATCGAACAGAGCAGTAGGGTAGCTAGACAACTCATACACAAAGACCTCTTCAACACCTAAGTCCCTGTTATTAGCAAAGATGAGGAGCCTCTGGAAAAGGAGCTGTGGGTCGATTGGTACTTTTTCAGCACTGATTGTAACCTTTGCACCCAACGACTCAACTTGATCTTTCTTCCTAAATGAAAAGTCAAAAGCATTGCTACCTTCCATCTTCTGCACAATGTTCATACCAACCTCATACAGTAAATGAGGATTGGCCGAGGCTGGTCCTGTCACACCGTTGGCAATATTCCTGAGTTCATTTGATTCTTGAAATGGATCATAATCCTTGAAGAATGCGAGAACCTTCTCTGTGTCCTTCCTATCTCGTTCACGCCTTGCTTCAGTCATTTCTTTGTGCTGCTCAGAGGTGTGGTAATGCTTCCCTGTCAGTTCTTGCATAACTTCACTCACCTCAGCGCAGGCTGGCATAGCAAGTAACCAGCGCAGGCGTTGCGTTTCCTCCATGCCCCTAACACGTGTCAATCCACCATTCGTTTTCAAAGAGCGCATCAAAACCTGCTCTATAACCAAGTCGCTTGGCAGTCCTGCCCACAGCCGATCACTTCGGCGGATCACAAATAGACCGGAGTTCAATTGACAGAACATGTCTGGGTTGAGCTGCTCAAGTTCAATCATGTCTTGAATGTACACATGGGCTGACTTGGCATAATTGTTATGACCACACGCTGCAAAGTACGGCAACATCTCCTGGAGTGTTCCGAGGTACAGTAGGAAATCGCCCATTCTCAGTGCCCTCAGGAAGCGACGCAGCAGGTCAATCATGTCCATGTATTGAATCCATAGCTTTCCCATCTTATGCTCTGCTAAGGAGCTCTTCTCAGCTTTAAGTTTTTCAGAAATTCTGTTGAAAACGTCTTTACTGCAGACTTCATCCGGTGAAACGTCTTCACGCAACAGCTTATCCAAAAGATCTGCAGCCTCCTGGAAGTCCTTGGATGCGTCACTTTCCTCATCTACCATTGAGAGGTTGACACCGTATGCCCTGCCTAACACAATCGAACTCAAGGCTGTGTCAACCAAGAAGTGGCCTCTGATTGCTCGTGCATAGGCTTTCCCACTCAGCATTTGGGTCACAGCATTTTCAGCGTATATAAGTTCCAAAACCTCCTTTAAGCCCAGATGCTTCCATAACATGGCCCATGCATCCCAAAAAGCTCATCACAGAGTGAAAGCCACCAAGGTTCAAAACAATTGGTTTCAGTTCGCTTCCTTCCTTCTCATGAACAATGATCGTCTTCGCTTTCCAATAAAGCGGTTTGGTCGAATGTCAGCATTGGCGTCGTTCCCTGGCGATGGCTTTCCGCAGCAACGAAGTGAAGTGTTGAGTAAATACAACTCATGTCCGTAGGGTCCATGTCAATCATGGGCAAGAAATGGACGGATGATTTCCCTGGGTGTGGTCCATGGCACACACTCTGCATTAAGCCGGACCAGCCTGGTCGTTTTGGTCGAAGCAACCATGACGTTTTCCACAGTATGTCCAGATTTTCAAGCTTGTCAGATGCTGAAATGGGGTCAAGCTTTCTAAATTCGAGAGGCCCACCCTTCTTGCGAACACTGCGGTAGTATTTGATTTCAATTTGAGCTGCCGTGAAGTTGTTTACAGGTGACTGCAATCTTGGTATTGATGTTGTGTCACTTACTTCAGGGGTGACAGCAACAATTATACCCATACCATGGTATGTTGTTCCTCGCCCATCAAGCATACGCAAGTTGTGATCAACATTGTCTGCAACGAACTGTCCAAACCTGCCTGCAGTGGATATGTTGGTGCCCCTGAAATTGGCAGCACACTTCGAAAACCTCAAAACTTCTGCGTAAGGCAGACAGAAGCCGTGGCTGTGTAAACTGTCCACAAGAAAGCGGGAACCAAAGTGCTGGTGCATTTGAACCGCCAATCCATACTGAATGGGTGCTACAATGGCCCTTGGTCAGGTAAGTTGCACGATACTTTGTCCAATTGATGCAACTTCAAGATCACATGACTTGCCACTGAACGTCTCTTGCAGCAATATACGAAGGGACTGCGGAACGTACGCCACATTCTTTTCCAGCGACCGGAGTTCAGAAGGATCTGGATAGAAATCTCTACAAGTATCAATGTTCTTTATATCTGCTTTGATCAACCGTGCCGCAGCCCTGACTATCTTTCTTTGTTCTGCTTCCTCATCATCAGTCTGTGGTGAGTCTTTGAATTGTTGCAAAATCTTTGCAGCACTTTCTTTAACAGTTACAACATCGCTGCGTCCATGCACGTTACTAATAACCAGTTCATCCCCAAAATATGAAATAAGTTTCTGTTTCATGTATTTTACACTATACGCTTCAACATCAGGGCACAACTGGGACATTCTATCAACGAGATCAACCACTGTAGTCTGTTCATCATCATTGCCACTGACTAGGTCCTCGATTGCGAGTAGAAATGCTTCCTCTCGTGAGGCATCTAATGTGCAGTAAAGGTAGGGCTTGACCTAGAACAAATTGCAATAGAAGGTTTTTTGGCTGTAAGGTTTTTTGGCTGTAAATTAACCACTTTCCAGGTGTCCAAAGTTGGAGACTTTTTATATGTTCATCAGAGGGACCTAATAAACAAGTTAAAGCCAAAAAACGTTGTTTGTAATACATTTATAGGGTCTAGGAGCAACCAGAAAAAAGTTATCTGTAAATTGAAGCTTTGGACGGCGGCCATCTTGAATTTATGCAAATTAACCACTTTCCCGGTGTCCAAAAGTTGGAGACTTTTTATATGTTCATCAGAGGGACCTAATAAACAAGTTAAAGCCAAAAAACCTTCTATTGCAATTTGTTCTAAGTCCAGCCCTACTTTGACTGGTCTACTGGGAGCGGCTTTGGTCACCTGGGCTTTCTTAGCTGGGAGGGTTCTGTGGGGATGCTTGGTTATGGCCTTGGCCTTGCTTGGGACCTTGGGGCTGCTCGGCCAGACAACCTGGGGAACAACAGCAACAACAACAACGTCCTAGAAAAGTTTTGGGTTTCAAGTAGAGCAGGTCTAGATTAATGTACAAAATGACAAGCGGTCTAAATAACATAGGACCTTCTTATATTGCATAAAATCTTATCTTGTTAGCCAAAGTCAAAGGTGAAATCGTGTCACCGTGCTGAAGAGGTTAAATGCGTTCTACATGGTATACCAAGTTTGTAACAGTCTATGTGTTTACTGCACACATTGTATACCAAGTTTGTAACCGTATATGTGTTTACTGCACACATTGTATACCGAGTTTGTAACAGTCTATGTGTTTACTGTACACATTGTATACCAAGTTTGTAACAGTTTATGTGTTTACTGCACACATTGTATACCAAGTTTGTAACAGTCTATGTGTTTACTGCACACATTGTATACCAAGTTTGTAACAGTCTATGTGTTTACTGCACACATTGTATACCAAGTTTGTAACAGTCTATGTGTTTACTGTACACATTGTATACCAAGTTTGTAACAGTTTATGTGTTTACTGCACACATTGTATACCAAGTTTGCAACAGTCTATGTGTTTACTACACACATTGTTTACCAAGTTTGTAACAATATACACTTATACATCTTACCGTGCATAAATCACAAAATGAAACCCAATCAACTTGAATCAGGGCCAAATAAAAGAAGCTTAGAAAAGTTATTTGGCAACCAAATTTCCAACAAAGATGGTCAGTTCATTACAAGTTTGTGAGACGTTCATACAATATTTGCCTTACCTTTTAGTTTTCCGTGACAACCTTAACTATATCTGTTCCTACGGTGAGTTTTCTTTGGGATCACCCTATGTTACCCAATTAATCTGGCAATTATAAGACATGTCGCCAGATTCAAGTAACATATTTTCGGGACGAGTGATAGCGAACCTGCCATTTAGAGGAAACGGGTTATTCGCCGGGACATTATTCTGCTGAAAATATTATACATTTAGGTTGAAAGGAAGTCTGGAGGACATCCTTATTTGAAAAGGGATCTAGAGAAGTTTATATTTTAATCATTTAACAACAACACTCTCTCTTTCCCTCTCTCTTTCATACACACAAACACACACACACACACATACACATGAGACAGCCTGAACGAGGTTGAGAGAGACAGTAAGCTCTCTGCTAAAGCCTACATATCTGATGCCTGGCTTCACTTTATACTCACACACACACTCTCTCTCTCTCTCTCTCTCTCTCTCTCTCTCTCTCTCTCTCTCTCTCTCTCTCTCTCTCTAAACATTTCTTGACCCACAGTATTATTAGTGAGTGGACCGGGAATCTCACCTCCAGAAATGTTGAGAGGAGTCTGTAGACGCCAGCCGAACAGGGCGGTACTCCCGGGGAGTGCTAGGTGACTGATAAGGACTGCTGGAACTCCTGTTTCACCAACTGGCCTCCCTAGCTGATCCTTTTAGTGTCTCAACAATATTAAGGGCTACCCCACCCTGCCCTCCAAAACACCTCCTCCTATCAATACATTATACTACAAACACCTTACATACTACAATAACTTTTCCAAAGAAATTAAAAAATTACGAAACCTCGACCCACCTCGGATTCCCCGGGGGGCGGGGTAGTTACCAGAAATGTCCCCACAAGTCTGTCCCCTGGTGACGACTCACCAAAATGCTCTGGACCACCACCTTCTGCTCTTACTATTAATTTATCTAACATTCGTGGCCTTTCCTCTAACTTCCACTCTGTGGAACACCACCTTTCCTCTGCCAACCCTGATCTTCTCTTTCTCACTGAGACACAGTTGTCTGAGACTACTGACAGCAAACACTTCTCTGTCTCCTCCTACTATCTCTATCCTAAGTTTCGAGCCAAAGGTGGATGTTGCGTCTATGTACGCAACAATCTTGCTTTCTCTCGAGTTCCCAACTTAGACTCTTCTGAATTCTCAACTCTCTGGCAAAAGCTTTCTTGTCACTCTCAAACTAAATATTTCTGCACTGTCTATCTCTCCCCTAATTCTACTGACTATCCAAAATTCTTTGACTATCTAACTTCTAAAGTGGAATACATTCTATCCATCTCTCCTTTCGAAGAAATCTCTATCTTAGGAGATTTCAGTGTTCACCACCACCAATGGCTCTCCTCTGTTTCCACTGACCAACCTGGTGAACAAGCTTACATCTTTTCTATCTTAAACAACCTATAGCAGATAGTCCAGCAACCCACCCGTATCCTGAATCGCTTCGAAGATCGGCCTAACTTTTGTTATTTATTTCTAGCATCTAACCCTTCTGCTTATACTGTAAATATTTTCTCTCCTTTGGGCTCCTTCGACCATAAACTAATATCTGTCACCTAACCTATCTCTTCGGTACGGCCACCTGATTCTCCTAACCGGCGGCGCTTGTTGCAATTTGGCGCTGCCGACTGGGAGGCTCTTCGGCAGTACTTCTTTGATTATCCATGGAATGACTTTTGCTTCCGTGGCCAGGGACCCTCGGAGAGTGCTGAACGCATTACCGAGGTAATCCTCGGGCATAGAAGCATACATTCCATTTTCTTTCTCTCAGTCTAATGCAAACAAATCTTGGTTTACTCACACTTGTTCTACTGCTGTCCGCAACAAGGAGGAAGCATTGAAATGGTACCGACGCCTTAAGACTCAAGAATCTCATTCTTCCTATGTTTCTACCCGGAAACAAGCCAAATCTGTTCTTCGACATGCCAAGCACTTTTTCATCAATAATAAATGCACTGAACTATCCAACTCTAGCTCTTCCCATGCTTTCTAGCATCTAGCCAAAAACCTCTCAAAAAAAAAATCTTCCTCGTCTTTCCCTCTCCTTTTCCACTCTGATGGCACAACCATCACTTCTTCCTCTGACAAAGCTGAACTCTTCGCTCAAACTTTTCTAGAAACTCCACTTTGGATGATTCTGGTGCTATTACTCCCTCTCCACCCCCCTCTCTCCTACTTATGCCTAATATCTTAATCTCTTCTACAGATGTATTTTCTACCCTCTCTGGGCTTAATACTAAGTAGGAGTACGGTCCGAACGGTGTTCCTCCTGTTGTACTCAAAAGCTGTGCTTCAGTGCTGACTCCCTGCCTAGGCAAACTCGTTCGTCTCTGTCACTCCTCTAATGTCTTCCCTTCTTGCTGGAAGTTTGCTCTCATTCAACTTGTCCCAATGAAGGGTGACCGTTCTCAACCCTCCAACTGTCGTCCAATTACTCTCATCTCTTGTATCTCTAAAGTTTTTGAAACTATTCTTGCTTCCAAATTTCTTAAGCATTTCTCTTCTCATAATCTACTCTCAGATCGCCAGTATGGCTTCCTGAAGGGTCACTCTACTGGTGATATTCTTTCATATCTTACTAACTCTTGGTCATCCTCCTTTCAGAACTTTGGTGAGACCTTTTCTATTGCACTAGACATATCGAAGACCTTCGATAGTCTGGCACAAATTTGTAATTTCTAAACTACCCTCCTACGGTTTCTATCCCTCCATCTTTGCCTTTGTCTCTAATTTCCTTTCCAGCCATTCCATAGCTGCGGTTGTGGCCGGCCATCGCTCACTTCCTCATCCTATCAACTCCGGTGCTCCTCATGGCTCTGTACTACCTCCCATTCTCTTTCTAATTTTAATTAATGATCTTCTCAACTTTACCTCCAGTCCCATCTATTCATAAGCAGACAACTCTACCTTACACTACTCAATTAGTTTTCCTGAACGCCCCAGCCAGCAATCCCTCAAAGACAAACGTAATGAAGCCATGCAACACTTATTTTCTGTTTTAACTACTATTTCCAATTGGGGTAGATAAAACTTGTTGCCTTTAATGCTTCCAAAACCCAATTTCTTCATCTTACTACCCGTACGGAACTCCCAGCTCATTAAACTATATAGTATAAGAAAAAGACAATGGTCTAAACTGAGTATAATTATATGATTAGTAAATAATTTGTAATAAAGAGTAATGAAAGCAATATTGTAGGTGCTTACAAATACTGGAGCCCATCGAAGTAATGTGAACAATTTTGGCCTGAAGCAAGTTTGTTAATTACATTAATGGTGGTGTTTAGTGGTTGTTGTTGTTGTTGTTTTTCCCCAAGCTGCCTGGCCGAACAGCCCCAAGGCCCCGAGCAATTCCAAGGCCATAACCGAGCGCCCCCACAGAACCCTCCCTGCCGACCACAATAAAGCCTGGGTGACCGAAGCCACTCCATGGCGGGGAGCTGAGGAGGGTGCGGAAACGCCCGGGAAACCAAAGCACCACCCAGCGCCCTGTGCCCCTCAGCAATTATGAAGAGAAAGTTGAGGGGCAAGGGAAAAATGTGACGCTTTGGCTTCCAATCTTGGTAGATTGGGAGGTCAATCCACGGAAGAGACGCCGTCACTTGAGATCTAGAAAATATTTAAGTTAAAGGAACAGTCAGAGTAAGCTATGGGTATGGCAGAGATCGCTCAGCTCTCACTCTGATAGACCAGCCCATCACCATAGTGGTTAGTGGTTAGTGGTAATGTGTTGTAGGTCACAGAGTTACTGACTGGTCACTATATATACAGCTTAACTTGTATACTGTGGGACAAACACACAAACACACACACACAATCATATAATTATACTCAGTTCAGACCATTGTCTTGTAATTGTATAGTTTAATGAGCTATGACTTCAAGTTAATGAAATATATTGTCAAACAGCTTCAGAGATGCGGCTACTTCGAGTCGTGAATGGGTACTTCACATATCTCACTCCCTAGACTGGAACGAGACCTCACAGGCTGTACCGTGTTGAGCGGTAGAATGTATAGGCTCTCAGTTTATTCCCGAGAGGGAGTAGTTGGACCACCACGTGAAGAGGGTTAAATTCATGGAGAACATTCAAAATCCCATATATGCGAAACTGACACTACAGAATGATACTCCTAAATGTCTGGAAACCGATTTTTAAGAATACCTTATCTCTCTCTCTCTCTCTCTCTCTCTCTCTCTCTCTCTCTCTCTTTGTCTCTCTCTCTCTCTCTCTCTCTCTCTCTCTTAAGAATCAACGTTATAAGCAAATATTCCACAGTAAAAACAACAGGAATGGTTTCGGACTTTAAAAACGCAAATTATGACGGACTTAAGGAATCGCTATCAAACATACAGTCAAACCTCATAAATATAAATGAAGTAAATGAACTATGGGGACATTTTAAGTCTACAATTACAGAAGCGCATAAACAATTTGTACCCATGAAACCAAAACGTAATACGAAATCAAGTATGCCCCCTTGGTACAGTAGAGACATTGGCAAGGCAATAAGGAAAAGGAATCAACTCCAGAAACTTGTAAAAAATAACACAAACACTGAAGTTAATTAAACACTTGTACAAAAATAGTAGAAGGGAAGTGAAACAAATAATTAGGGCGAACAAACAAAATTACGAAATGACTATTGCCAGAGAGAGTGCCACAAACCCCCAACAATTCTACAGTTACGTAAATAAAAATAAACAGATCAAAAGCGGAATCGGACCGCTAATAGAAGATGGCCAGACAATAACAGGTGACACAAACACGGCAAATATGCTCAACAAATATTTTGGCTCAGTTTTCACAGAAGAAGTTATCGATCATACCCCTGAAAATAACACCTCAACTCATGTGATAGGAGATTTCACCATCAGTGTTAGCGAAGTACAAAGCAAATTGAGTAATTTAAATGTAAATAAGACCCCGGGACCCGACATGCTCCACCCGAAAATAATTAAGAATGTTAAGGACGAAATAGCAAAACCCCTGACAACTATTTAACTTATCATTACTACAGGGGATTGTACCAAGTGATTGGAAAGATGCGAACATTACGCTGATATACAAGAAGGGTAGCAAGGCCAAAGCGAGTAATTACAGACCAATTAGTCTAACTTCAATTGTAGGAAAAATCATGGAAAAAATCCTTAGAGATAAGATAGTAGATTACCTCGAATTAAACAACCTAATCAAAAATAGTCAACACGGCTTTAGATCAAATAAGTCATGCCTAACAAATTTGATTGAATTTTATAACAAACTATTCACATATAACGACATGACGAAATCACTAGATATAATCTTCTTGGACTTTCAAAAAGCTTTCGACAAGGTGCCTCACCGAAAACTATTGGCTAAGCTGGAGAGGATAGGTATCAAAAGTGAAATTCATTCTTGGATAAAAAATTGGCTTACAGACAGAAGACAGAGAGTGGTGATAAAGGGAGTGGAATCGGAGTGGGAGCCTGTCACTAGTGGAGTTCCACAGGGTTCAGTCCTTGGACCGGTCCTGTTTCTCATTTACATTAACGATATTGATGTAGGGGTAAACAACACCATTTCCAAATTCGCCGACGATACACAAATAGGTAATACAGTCCTGAACGAAGATGAGAGAAATGCGTTTCAATCTGATTTAAACAAGATATCAGAGTGGTCGAAAAAATGGCAGATGCCCTTCAATGTCGATAAATGTCAGGTGCTGCAGGTTGGTAGCAGAAATATGAAATACAAATACGAAATGAATGGCAAACAAATAAAAACCGCAACGGTAGTAAAAGACCTAGGGGTGCTAATATCTGAAAACCTAAAAACTTCCGACCAATGTATAGCAGCTGCAAATAAGGCAAACATAGCATTGGGCTTTATTAAACGAAAATTTACATATAAACATGAGAACGTAATAGTGCCACTGTTCAAAAGTATGGTGAGGCCCCACCTTGAATATTGTGTGAAGTTCTGGTCACCTTATCAAGGACATTGTAAGACTCAAGTCAGTACAGCGTAGAGCGACGAAGATGATACCCTCATTAAGAAATAAATCATATGAAGAAAGACTTAAACAATTGAACCTGTTCTCATTAAAAAAGAGGAGGTTGAGGGGTCAGCTTATTGAGTGCTTTAAGATACTAAAAGGTTTCGACAAAGTCGATGTAAATGCACTATTCACATTAAACAATACTAATCAAACTCGCGGAAATGGAATGAAATTAATAACCAAAAAGGCAAACCTAGATGTCACAAAGAGTTTCTTCACCTACAGTGTGGCGACAGAGTGGAATAAACTACCAGCGAGAGTAGTGGAGAGAGACACAATAAACGCTTTCAAGGGAAGGCTTGACCTCTATCTGCAGAGGGCTGGGGTGATATGAAAAAAAAAAATAAAAAAAATGTATGTATGTATGTGTATGTGTGTGCACTGTACAGTATGCATATATATGTATATATATATATATATATACTGTATATATATGTATGTATGTATGTATGTGTATATTATGTGTGTATATATATATATATATATATATATATATATATATATATATATAGTTTGTAAGGCCAGACTGCCTAGTAAGGACCTTGAGGTCTGTGTGGTCTGTGTATCTATGTAGCTCTATGTAGCTAGCTAGCTCTCTCTCTCTCTCTCTCTCTCTCACGTATATAATTATCCCTTACATATTTTCCATACCTCATTAACATCGTTAATACCCTACGTGCAAGCTTGTCTAGACTGTGACCCATGTTGTCTGATTTATATTTCATGTTGCTTGTTTAATATATTTGTAGGTGGTATTGAGTATATTTTTACGTTTTTAAGTGTATTAAGTTTGTAGGTTATGGTGTACACATTGTAGTTGCTATACAATACATGTTTGTAGTTTGTAATTTTATGTGTTTTTAGGACATACTAATGGGTTAAGCAAATGTTATGTATTGTCAGTGAATTATGTTGGTTGTTTTGAGTATATATTACTGATTTTGAATAATGTATTTTGTGCTTACAATATGTTATTGGTTTTTCAATATATATTTCCCTATTATCCTTCCCTTGCATATATATACATTCCTTTATCATGTTTGTTCCTTTTCTGTCTCTTTTCGCTCCTATCCACTGTGCAGTATACGAAGTGTAATGGTTCCCAATCGTCTGTCATTTCCTCATTATGCTTCTGTAATTTTTCCAGATCTAGGAATGTCTGAGTCCCAACAGTAACATGATTTACTTAACTGTCGTTTTGAATATACCTCATCAATAAACTTGCTGTGAAATAATGTGGTTACTTAGTTAATTGCATTATTGACAATCTGAAGTGGTTAGTTAGGACACTCATCACAATATTTATTTTGTTTTATTTTGAAGTGCATTTGCATATAATGTGTTATTTTTCTGTATTATAGATCTCTAAGTTCATCCAGTTTAATGTATGTAGGTAGCTTTGATATTATAGGTATTGGCGTTACACACACACACACACACACACACACACATTCATAAACATATTTCCTAAATAGTTGTGCATTAATTCCAAGACCAAGTTTGGGATTAAATTCCCACCATTACTAATGCTTCAATTGTTTCCTATTTTATAGTGTTCTTCCTCCTTTCTAATGTTCTTTCAATTTGATTCAATTTACATTGTAGGTAATATTGATGTATCTATTATAATCTCTCTCTCTCTCAGGTAAAGCTATTAACACAATATTAAACGTCATACTTAATATTTAATAATATATGCACATTTATCTATTGTAAGGTTTTCAGGTGTAAAGGTTTTAGATGCCTTCCTCTTCGTAAATTATTCGTGTTTAGTATTTGTATGAATGGGGGGTTAATTGAGTTAGCCCCCTTCAATACCGAGAGCCCTATCCTAAGTTAATTATAATTGTCTATGTTAACCAGATTACTTGTTTACTTTGATCATAGTAAATGGCCACAACCTGATCGGCCGCACCCAAAATGGCCATAGGTGCCTTGGTTAGAAATTAATGTGTTTAGTATGCTTTGATTAGCGTATTTTAGCCTTAGCTATGTTATGGTACTAGGTGTTATGGGTGTATATAGTGTACTCATTATTGTTTAACCTTGGGGGTTGTTTAATTCCCTAGAAGTTAAATTGTCGATACCTTATGGACAGATATGAACATATGACTTTCACAATTAACACCATACTTGGCTTTACAAACTTTGTAATAACTAAGTAATTAAGATGGGGATGGGTAAGTTTTTCGCTTAAAAAAGTACATACTATAGATGCTATGGGTGTCTTTGTGGCGTATTTGTTACCAAACGGATCAGGGTTAGGTTAGGACACACAGCTATTTTGGCATATGGCCTTTTTGATTGTGGACATGTTGGTTATGGCTGCTTTAGTAGTGGCCGTCTTGCTGGTGCCAGTTTTGATTTTAGCCGTTTAGATTGTGCCAATTTTGACTCTGGCCGTTTTTATTATGGCCTTTTTGGTTGAATCCGTTTTGGTAATGCATGTTTAGGTGTGGGCTATTTTGGTGTGGATCGTTTTGATGTGGGCCGTTTTTAACCCATTGCCTGCGGCAGACGTTCCGAAACGCCATGGCAATTTACAGCAATTTATAGGCTGTTAAAGCCTCTTAAAGTCTGTAGAATCGAGTGTGAGGGAGCGGGAGTGCGACAGGCCACATTTCCTTCCTCCAGCCAGCTGGCCGCGGCACTGAGGACTCTGAGCCATGCTCTCGCGAGATACACAGCGCTGCCAAAGGCAAATATAGCGCGACATTAGCGATAATTGCTCATTTTAGCGAATGTCTATGGTAGAGCTACGAAGCTCTGTTTGGTGTCATTTTTAAGCTATTTTCTTATAGTTTTTGCTGAATACATTTCTATTCAGTCAGACAATTACCTAATCAATCAGGAGTGCCTGAATGAGTCCTAATAATGCGGAAATAGGCGGAAATGTGCCCGCAGCCAATGTATTAAGTGAGCCTTTTTGTTGTGGGCCAGTTTATTGCGGGTCATTTTGGAGGTGCTCGTTTTGGTGGAGGCTGCGTTGGTACTGGCCGCTTTGGTGGTGGCCGTTTTGGTGCTGACTAATTTGGTTTTAGCTGTTTTAGTGGGGGCTGTTTACTGTGACCTATTTTGCTTTTAGCCTTTTGGTGATGGCCATTTTAGGAGTAAACTGTAAACCAGGTAGTTTTGACTATAAACCGCAACATATAGTTACCGAGTTGAGCTAAAGGTAGACAAATTAAGGGGAAGATATTGAGATTAACCCACTGGGCTCCAGCGCCACAGCGTATGCGTCGGCAATGTATATAACGCTACACCCCAGAGCAGCATAGGGTGTGTCGGCACTGTCGACCTTATTTACTCTTGTCCTATGGTAGCTAGACGATTCCAATTTGTACGGGATATACCTTATGATGTTGCCAAACAGTGACAGTACTCGGAAACCCCCAATTCTAGCCGCGTGGGTGGGTACAGGCGGATGGGGAAAGCCAGTTTACCCACTTATCTCGCCGCCACTTTCGAGCTTATTTACTCTTGTTTTATGGTAGCTAGAGGATTCAAATTTCAATGGGATATACCTCTTGTCGAACAGTGGTAATTCTTTGCAACCCCCAAGTCCAGCTGCGGTGGGGAGGGGACGCACGGGAGGAGGGAGGAAGACAGTTGTCCCGTTGACTTCGCGAGTGTCTGACCTACCTCATTGCCACGCGATGTTGGAACAAAGGGAATAGAGTGTGTATCGCTCCCCCACTGCTCCCCATGACATATAGTTGATTCCCCATCAATTGGGGAAGAGGAGGAGGAGGATGACCCAGAACCCATGGCATTCCTCAAAATTCTGCCAGGCCATCGTAGAGGTAAGAGAGATGAGCTGAGGATGAGAGGTGTCATGTTGCTTCACAACAAGTGCAGTGTGGTTCTCTCCCACACCTGCCTTCACGAACACCTCACACTCTCTCCACTAAAAATACAATGTCAAAACCCATTTATTATAAGTCAAAAGTTCCTAAAAACAATGTGTAAAGCTCATATTCTAACTATGAAATATACGATAAAGTATAAAATCAATAAACGGAGTGCGTGAGAGAGGCATTATAAAAGTGAAAGTGAGTGATGGGGGAGTCGGGTGTCAGTCAGCTGGCCTTGTGTAGTGCGTGCGTCGTCTCTCTCTTGTACCAAAACCTGTCACATGTTGTCTTGTAAGACCTGTGTTGTCTTGTATTATTTGTGTCTCTCTCTTGTACCAACACCTGTCACACGTTGTCTCGTGAGACCTGTGTTGTCTTGTATTATCTGTGTCTCTCTCTTGTACCAACACCTGTCACACGTTGTCTTGTGAGACCTGTGTTGTCTTGTATTATCTGTGTCTCTCTCTTGTACCAACACTTATCATAAGTTGTCTTGTGAGACCTGTGTTGTCTTGTATTATCTATGTCTCTCTCTTGTACCAACACTTATCCCAATTTGTCTTCACCTTTAACTTTTGTTTACATTTGTCCTGTACAGTCAAAGGCAAAGGTTCCTCTCAGTCTTTGCTCTGATTGAAGTTAAAACCCAAGCTATTGCAATGTTGAAGTGTTCAGTATTTGGGAAGGTATTTTACCACTTTATTCTGAGTATCTTTAGACGATTATAAAAGTTTAGGAAGGTTCTCAATGATTAATTAACTCAAGCTCCCACACTTTGTGTCTAAGCTGAATACAATCGTCAAATGATAACCATATTAAACTGATCTAAGCGAATCATAAACCTCAAAAGAATAATATCTTTGGTGTATAGTTCTTGTTCCTACACTTGGCATACGTGTTTTCACCTTGTATATAATTATGTGTTTAGTACAGGCAAAGGCAAATGTTCCTCTCAAACTTTACTCTGATTGAATCAGTACAATTTTATGCTACTAAAGTTTACATTTATTCAGCATTATCTGTGTCTTGTTTTTGTTCATACTCCTAAGTTTTCTTGTTATAATGAAATACGAAACATTGACAGAATGAATAACAACACCACTCGAGAAGGAGCATGTTATACAAATAGCTTCGATGAACTGAAAAACAATATTTATGAATCGTTGTCAATAAAGTGCTCCTCCTGAAATTATGTTAATATCCGCACATTTTCTTCACCTCCAACCTTTGTTTACATTTACATTGCACAGTTAACATACAAAGGTCCTTCACATCTTAACTATGAGTGAAGCTAATGATAAACACGACATCTGTTCTGAAGGGGTTAACCCCTTCAGTACGATGACTCCTTATCATATTTATTCTGGCTAACATTAGATAATTTATGCTGCTTAAGAGTGTGTACGAGAGCGAGGTGGAGGGACAGAGAGGGAGATGTAGACCGAAAGAGAGGTGGAAGGATGGAGTGAGGAAGTATATGAACGAAGGCGGTGCTGGTTGGGGGGAGGGGCGTCGACTGACCGGGGACAGGGGTGCATGGGGACGGTTCGTTCGTGGCCACATCTTCGGGGATCACGGCGTCAGGCAATAGATAGATAGATAGAAGAGGTACAGTATATGTATTATCTAAATAGACTATTTAGTAATGTCATTGATTGTTCTACTGCTTAGCCTTTAAATAGTCTACTAGTACAGTATATTTTGCTCTTAAATATACCTTTGTTTCTGAAGCTTCTTGAATTGTTTTATATGCGTAACCAAATCTGTTTTTGTTTTTTAAATACCGGTAGTGTTTTGAATCTTACTTTTTGTTATTGTTCTCATAACACAATTGTATCCAAACTCATGTTGGCGGTTCCTTTTTCTGTTTTAGTTGCTACTCATTTTTTGCTACACGTGTTGTCCAATTCTGACCCACCCTCGCTCTCTCTCTCTCTCTCTCTCTCTCTCAACAACACGCCATCATTCATTACTGCCTCCCGTCGTACCCTACTCTATGCAATTCAGTATGCTCTAGTATTTTCATTCCTAATAGTCTTTAACTTATAATAATTATATTATATCCCTTATATTGTAATAATAATAATAATCTTCTGGTTACTTATATAGCGTCCGTATCTCCTCCTTCGAGGATTCACAAGCGCTTGGCTTTCTTTAGTCTACCAGAGACCAATACCCATCCCCCTTGCTCATGGGGAGATGGTATCCGCCGGCTATATCCCAGATTTTTTTTTCAATCTGAGCGGGAGACCAATTGAACGCGAGACCTTCAAGATGGGAATCAGGCATGCTATCAACTGAGCCAGCCGGACGGGGAATCACTGGGGATCACTGGGAATCAACTGGGAGTCACTGGGAATGGTCCGATTCGTAGCTAGAACTTTAAACACGGTGAACATTTTGTCGGACAGGGCGAATCGACCGCGAGTGGTTTGGAGTCACTGGGAGTCTAACAGGAATCACTAGGATATCACTAGTCACTAGGGTATCGCTAGGGTCACTAGGAGTCATCGAATTTTCACCGCGAATAGGGCCACGAATCCGAATTTTCATCAGCTACTAGTGATTCTAGCTCGCATTCGTGACTGTGTGAAGTACCCTTTAATAAATATATGTTTCATATAAACCTGTAATACTTCTCACGTGAAAGTATAATATACATTATACAGGTTGTTAACTTTTCATGGTCAAACATTATAAATAGGCCTAGTATTAACCTGTGTAAGTACAATTTCCCACAAGACATTGTATTCACCCAGTGATTGTGTGTAGAGACGGAAATTACGGTAGGTGAGGTAATTAATAATGTGAACAATGTATGGTCAATGTTACAATACCCTACTTGTAGTCTACAAGTTCTTCAACTCCCCTTACCTAACATAACGAGAGTGGTGGAGACGTGTTTGTATGTGTTTTGAAATGTCAAGTTCGTTTGGTGGTGGAGAGTAAAATTTGGATAACTACTTCGAGGGGTGTTGTAGTCGCCGGGGTAAACTTTGAGCCAGCGGAATCATGACTTGGTTGTTTAGGGGCCGTTGTAGTCGCCGGTTAATAATCTAGAAGTTCTGCAACTCCCCTGACCTAACTTAAGCAAACTAACACAACCTATAAGTGTTACCTATTTTAGGTAATCGTATGAAATATTACAGAACTCGGTAACAATGAAAAGAAGAAAGTGGGAATGATTAACCATCCACTATTTAGACAATAGTTTAAATATATTTGTTTCTTAAAAGTATAGTAAGCATTGATATTATGACCTTACGGTACATAATCAAATATTAGAGGTGGACCGGATGTCCGTATCCGCATCCGTATCCGCGGATATCCGCATCATTTTGTACATCCGCATCCGCATCTGCATCCAATAATGCGGATATAGTGCGGATATTTTCGTAACTAATAAGTCATAAAAGCTATTATATTTACACTTTTTAAGAATAACTAATTAACTATTAACCCCTTGAAGCTCGGACACGTTTTAGCAGTTTATTTTTGCTATCATTAGACGATTTTATGCTGCTTAGGAAGGATATGTGGGTATTAAAAGGGTAAAGAACTAAAGACTATCCCAATCAACCCTCTGACTTCCATATACCCTTCCTAATCTGAAAAAAATCTTCTACTTATAATATATTTTTGTCTCAAATGTTTTAGTATCTTAAAATTTCCATTATCTGTGGCTAAAACGCTTGAGGGCTAAAACTATCCGCATCCGCATCCGCATCCGCATCCGCAAATAGTGAAAATAAATATCTGCAACTACATCCGCATTCGCAAATATCAAGAAATCAATATCCGGTCCACCTCTAATAATAATACAGACTTATCGTATTATATTAATGTCTGTAATGATGTATGAATACAGTCATAATACTTAATGACGATATTAGAGGACTGTAGTTATAGTATTCGTGGGTCGGTGGTGAGTGTGCATGTGGCTTGGCACAGCTTGAGGGGCCCCTTATATAGGGGCTCTTCACAATGGGGGCCATGCCTGGCATACTCGCATCTCATTCCAAACAAATCCCAGTGATGCTCGGTGATTCCCAGTGACTCCTATCTAATTCCCAGTGATACCTATATTACTCCTATCGACTTGACTCGTATATTACAATACAAATCAAAAAATTTCACATTTTCAGTCACTCGCACTTCATTCCTGGTTTTATCCATGTGATTCCCAGTGATTCGCAGGTACACTCCCAGTGGTTCCTACGGTGTTGTGAGTCCACGGGGAATTGCAGACATTCGTGGTGTATTCCCAAGAATCACCAGGAATCATTACTCCTAGTGATTCTAGCTCGCATTCCTGACTGTGTGATGTACCCTTTATACTTCAACAATACAAAAATCAATCGTTCATCTTCTTACAATATGCTCAGTGCCTCTTTCTCTTCTGCTCTCACTTGGAAGGACCATATTACCAGTCTGGCTAAGGCAGCCTCTCAGAAGCTGGGTGTGCTTTACCCCTGTTCAGCGTCTTGTTCTGTACAGGGGCACAATGCATCCTTGTAATGAGTATTGTTCACATGTGTGGGGAGTATCCTCACACACCGCACTCCTAGACAAAGTAGAAAGGAAAGCCTTTCGTATCATTAACTCCCGTCCACTCACCATCTCTCTGCAACCTATCTCTCTTCATCGCAATGTTGCATCTCTCTTGCTATTCTATCGCTACTACAATAATCAGTGTTCGTCAGAGCTCTCCCAGTGTATACCACCTCCTCTACATAGGGTATGTAGTACCCGTCTTGCAACACAATCCCACCCTACTCTTTGCAACTCTCCAAATCAAGAGTGAAACGATACTCCCAACCATTCTTCTAGTCAACAGCTCAGCTCTGAAAATCTCTCCCAGAATCAGTCTTTCCCTCTTCCTATGACTTAAATTGCTTCAAACTCCGTTTGTCCAGGCATTTTTGGATTGAACGTCCCTTGATTTTGGCCCTGCCATGCTTTCAACTCTGGGGGAGGCACTCGCTACAGGCAGTTATGCCTTCTGTCTCCCTCATGCACATAGAAAACAAAAAGTTCCATTGTGTTGATATCATTCACTTTGACAGGTCACGTTTCTAAATCATATGTCACTGCGCTACTAATACATGAAGTATACACCTTTCAATTCAAGGAGAGAGGGAGTCTTCTTGTGGTTAGTATTGGCATCGGCCTTGCCACAAACATTTTCCATCCTCTCCAGCGACTCATTGCCAAAGTTAACACTCTCGAGCCGGCCATTCAACACAAGCTCACCTTTGCATCATATAAATACAAATTTCTCAACTTCGGACTTCTTCCTTGGTAGAAGTTCTTTATTCTAGTACAGCGCTCCTTGTCGTGGTGTACCTAGCAGCGACAGATGCTCCACTGAATTGAGTTCTCGGCAACCCCTTATCTGCATACTGCACCTGGGTATACACCACATTTGTTCTCAGTCTACTGTGTAAAACATTGGTTATATATTTATATTACTCATAATCTTTTACTTGGCTTGCCCTCTCTCTATCTTCTTTTTAACTAGTACTTGAGGATTTTGATTGGTATTGTAATTTTAGAGCAATGTATTTTAGTTTGTCCCCTAGACTAACAAAAGAACCTTGTCACACTTCCTTCAACATAAAAATATACCCACCCTCAAGCTAAATGTGTAACTTTATTTGTCCCTCAAGCTAAATGTGTAACTTTTTTGATAGAACAATATCTCAGGCGAAGGACGATAACTTCTAAGTTACAGGCTGTGTATCGCTTGCCCAGAAAAGGAAAAGGACAAAAATGCTAAATAGGGTGAACCACCTTACTATCTATCTATCTATCTATTGCCAGACGCCTTACTCCCCTTAATGAGGGTGGCCATACACAGAATGCCCCCAAGAGGACTTATTCCCTGTAAGAGGGACAACCTGAGCCAGTTACTATCGCCTTACTTATCGCCTTACTTATCGCCTAACCGCCTTACTATCGCCAAGCAAATAGGACAAAACGTCTTGAAATTTCCAAACCAATGGAGCGAAACAGGGGACATAAAGTCTTGGAGCCAATATGGCTAAGTTCTAGCTCTTCTATTGTACCAGTTAGCTATTACTATTCCATCACCACATCCTCTATTCCCATCATCAACCCATCACTTCCCTTTGGCCCTCACATCCACCATCAAACACACAATGATATTTAATCTCCGCCAGTGATGGGCCCTCTCCATTTCGTACATAAACTAAACCATTCTAAGATGCCGACTACCACCAAGAGTAGCCGCACAGCAAACTATCTGTCACGGATTCTGTTTTAACGAGGGGAAGGTGTTGAGAGGATACAAGAGCCAAGTGTACAAGTTATAATATTTAACTATAGTATAGTAGTATGCATTTGATCGTTTATTTGTACAATGATAATGCATCAATAACAGGAATCATAAATCATAAAGGCAATAATACAAGAAGCAATATTCATAAACATAAAGATACACAGGGTGCATATGGTACGACATATACTTCGGAGACGTAATAATTATGAATACTCTCAATGAAAACTTGGGGTGTGTGGGGAAATCCCTAGCTAGAAGCTAGTGTAGTGTAGGTATGGCAGAGTTTTTCCCTTATAGTTATGCAGAGGTCTGGTTAGGCAGACATGTAACAATGTAACTATAGTGGAAATCTTAACTTTAAGGATAGCGTGTACGGGTATTTAATAGGCAACTGAAATCTAACTTAATTACGTTTAAGCGGACCTGAAAGCCAGGTCTCGATTATACAAGCGTCACTATAAATATTAACTTGGACTAGTGGGTGTAAAAGAAGTTTGAGAGCATTCAAGGTCCTCGAGCCAGGGAGCAACCTAGGTCTTCTGATTCAGGATTAGCCTTTGAAACCAGAAGTCGAGCCAGACAGCCTCGTAAGGATCAACACATCTGTTGTTGCTTGTTTTCCATTGTACATCATTGTTTCAAGCTTCTTGAATTGCTTTATTTTCGCAACATTTTGTTTAATATTGTCTGCATTCTTACTTTATTTTATTTTTATCAAAACGCAAGTGCCGTTTTCTGTTGTAGTTGTTAGTTATATATTCCTACACATGCTCTCCAATTCTGCCCGCCCCCCTCTCTCTCTCTCTCTCTCTCTCAACAACATGCCATCACTCATTACTGCCTCCCGTCGTATCCTACCCTATGAAATTCAGTATCCTGTAATATCTTCATGCAAGGTTGCCATGCTTAAAATGAAACTATTTTAATCCAGTGATTTTAATAGATTATAATCAAAGAAACAAATAATTGATTAAAATCAAAATTTATTTTGTTATTCAAATATCACATTCCAAGTAATTACAATACATTTTGCACTAATCTTAATAGTCTACCAATATTTTTACCCTCTTAAACATTATATAGTAACCTATGTCAACAATATTTTGCACATTTCTAATACACTTTTGCACTAGTTCAAGAATTAAAGAAATTAAATATATTGTATTCTTTTATAGAAAATAAATTATCTTTGCTCCTTATCCCTCCTTGCCCGGCTGGACTCCATAGCTCCATATCGAGTTTTCCCCGTACCGCCCGGCTGGCCTACATAGCTCCATAGCATTATTTCATGTCTTAAAACCACTTAAAACCGCACTTAGGAAAGTTTTGTTGTCTTAGCAGATGGTCCGTATAACCAACAAGAACAAAAACACATAGCCAGTCAGTCAGGTAACTCCTGCTTGCATGCAGGCCTAACGAAAGCTTCTATTGATTTCCTTAGTCTCAAACGATGCATAAAAGCATTCGACAGTGAAATTGGAATGGCTACAATGGTGAATTTAATCAATAATCAATGTTAACCCTTTCGGGTCCGGGGGTTGCCATTTAGTATTCAGAAAAGAATGATCTTAATCTCATAATTACCTCTCCAAAACTAGTTTTCTGAGGTTGAAGTAATTAAATTAATGGTTGCTAAACACCTAAACACACCTGATGGTCACAAAGGTTTAAAGTATCCTGTAAGGACGCGATCGCGTCCCGCAGTGCGCGAAAGGGTAAATACAGAATACATTATCAATAATCAATTGTTGAACAAATGTAAATAGACCGTAACCGTGGCTGCTGATGCTGCATCGTCGCATTCGAACAGTTCTCAGTAGCATCACAAAACAGTCTGTCTTATTTCTCACCTCACACAATAACCGTTTAATGTACAGTGTTCTAGTCTTCAACCATCGCAAGATAACGCAGAGTACTGTCTCTGGTATGTATATAACCTAGGTTTGGCTATTTATTTGAAGATACATGAGTATCTGTAAATGACGAAACTCGGGAATTTACACGGTTCTAGGCTCGCAGCAGTAAAACTGACCTACTCATTTTCACAAGAAAAACTGAACCTCTTGGTCTAGAGACTTCTAGTCTTCACTCATCGCAAGATAACAAATACTGCCTCTGGATATATATATATAACCTAAGTTAGGATATTTTTTGGCGTATTTATAAGCACGGCAAAATCCTGAGAATTCGACGATTCATCCTGATTTAGCATTGGCGAGAAGGTTTAAATGGCTGTTCGGCGAGGGTTAAATTACTTTTTTTTAACTGTTTTTCTGACATAATATAATCATAGTAGTAGCCTTTAAGATGTTGGATTATATATACTTCCAATATTATTAAGGTTTTGTGCCAAATGGAAGTTTGTGTAAAAAAATATATTTTAATCAAATAAATGCGATTTTAACCCTTAAAAAGCGGCTCACCACTTAAGTCGAGTTAAATAAAGCTGGACTATGTGGCGGCGCTCGACATAGGTCGAGTGGCAATTTCAGCACGTAATGTGGCTGAGAGAGAGAGACAAGTGGTGGCAGGAGACTAGCGAGCGTATGACTGCTCCAGACCACCGCGGCGAACCTACTGACACAAATCTCAGCTCCCTCCTCCCTCTCTCACTCGCTACATACTCAATTATGTACCGAAAGTACCGAATTACCTGCTTTTTGCACTCGCGTTGCACGGTTATTGCAAGAAAACTATCCATCATACAAGGATCGTTATGGTGTCATTCGAAAGCTCTGTTTATGCCCTTTCAGGGATAGATACTTGTTTTACGTTCTGGGTCTTATTTAGGCATGAAAATGATCACGTAAACAGCCCTATTTTGGCTAAAAACACCCCGCTGGGCGGTACACATAAATAAACCGCATAGGCCGCTCGTAAGGTGTTAATAAAAACAAATCAATGATTGAGAGGGTTATAAAAAAAAATGATTTTATGTCAAACCCTGTCTTCAAGTCTAATATTCCTTAACGTATATTAATTATATTATATCCCTTGTATTGTACTATATTATATTATTATCCCACTCTCACCTAAATGTGTTTTTATACTGCATATATACTGTAGATACTTGAATTTTTAGACCGAGTGTTCCATACAGAGTGCACTTCTGATATCATGTCTTATGGCGGTGCTCCGGGCAGCCCTGTTCAAAGCTGGCTCACTAGTCAGTTTGTGTATTAATTATGTTTCAACCCTTTTCACGGACTTGCATCTTTTCACCCAACTTAATTCATCCATCCTCTCCGCATGCCCAAACCACCCAAGCTAGGGATGTATGTATATAATCACTGATATTCTTCACACCTAACCTTTTCTAAGCTCTTCACGAGATATCCTATTTTAAAGTTTGGCCCCACACCCATCTTATCATTCTTATCTTCTGATCTACATACCACTTCCAATTGGGGAATAGAAAACTTTGTTGCCTTTAACCCGTCCAGTACCATAGGATACAGTAATAACATTCCCCCCCCCCCCCCAGTCCTAAGCAATGTGGCCAAAATGGCAGGAGAGACCACCTTTCCACCTCAAGAGATGAGGCAACACTGGCTCCTCCACCCTTCAGTGGGTCTTATATAAGCAGAGAAGTGTTGCCATAACGGGAGCAGTGCTCAAACGGTCGTGGTACCTGGTACAGGGTTGTACAGGCAGTTACAAGGAAAGTACGTTACTGACGGTTCTAACCGTCGCTGGGACTGTGGAGTTAATTATCTACTGACGGCTATATCCATCGCTGGTACAGAATGGGTTAATGCTTCCAAAACCCAATTTCTCCATCTTACTAACTGTCGGGAACTCTCAGAGGACTATCCCTTATACTTAAATAATACAAAAATCAATCCTTCATCTTCTCTCAATATACTCGGTGTCTCTTTCTCCTCTGCTCTCTTTTGGAAGGACCATATTACCAGTCTTACTAAGGCAGCCTCCCAGAAGCTGGGTATGCTCAACCGCCCTCAAGGCGTTCTTTTCCCCTGCGCAGCTTCTTGCTCTGTACATGGGCACAGTGCGTTCTTGTATTGAGTATTGTTCACATGTGTCGGGAGGATCCTATCACACCGCACTCCTAGACAAACTGGAAAAGAAAGCCTTTCGTATCATTAACTTCCGTCCACTCACCAACTCTCTGCAACCTCTCTCTCTTTGTCACAATGTTGCATCTCTCTCGCTATTCTATTGCTACTACAATAATCAGTGTTCATCAGAGCTCTCCCAGTGTATACCACCTTCTCTACATGGGTATGTAGTACCCATCTTACAACACAATCCCACCCAAACTACCCGACTCAAGAGTGAAACGATACGCCTAATCCTTCTTCTATTCAACTGCTGAGCTCTTGAACTCTCTCCCAGAATCACTCTTTCCCTATTTCTATGACTTAAATTGCTTCAAGCTCTGTGTGTCCAGGCTTTTTGGCTTGAACATCCCTTGATTATGGTCCTGTCACTCTTTCAACTCTGGAGGAGGCACTTGCTACAGGCAGCTCTGCCTTTTATCTCCTTCACTCACATAGAAAACAAAAATCGTTCCATTTTGTTGATATCATTCACTTTGACAGGCCACTTTTCTAAACCATATGTTATTGCGCTACTAATACATGAAGCATACACTTTTCACTTCAAGGAGAGAGGGAGTCTTTTCATGGTTAGTACTGGCATCAGTTTTCTGAACTTTCCCCAGCTACATCTACTTCTGGCAATAGTTGCAGCCTGGGCCCCACCACTGGTAGAGATGGTATCTCCTAAGTAGCAAAACTTGTCCATCATCTCCAGCGACTCATTGCCAAAGTTAACACTCTCAAGCCGGATATTCACAAGCTCACTTTTGCATCATATACATACAAATTTATCAACTTCGGAATTCTTCCTTGGCAGAAGTTCCTTTAATCAAGTACAGCGCTCCTTGTCATGGTGTACCCAGCAGAGACAGATGCGCCACTGAATTGAGTTCTCGGCAACCCCTTATCTGCATACTGCACATGGGTGTACATCACATTTTTTCTCAGTGGACTGTGTAAAACATTGGTTATTTACTTGGCTTGCCCTCTCTCTATCTTCTGTTTAACTATTATTTGAGGGTTTTCATTGCGATTATCATTTTAGAGCAATGTATTTGAGTTTTTTTCCTACCCTAACAAAATATCCTTCTCAGACTTCCTTCTAGCTAAAAAATACTCACTCGGACCCTCCCTCAAGCTAAATTTGTAACTGTGTTGATAGAAAAATTACTCAGATGAGGGCTAATACTTCTAAGTTACAAGTTCGGAATCTCTTGCCCAGGAAAAAAATAAAAAGATAAATATATGAATAAATAAATGAATAGGGTGAACAATCTTACTATCGTCAAGCTAATGAGACAAAACGTCTTGAAATCTCCAAACTAATGTAGCTAAACAGAGGAGATAAAATGTTGGAGCCAATATGGTTAATTTCTAGCTCTACTATTGCAGCAGTTAGCTATTACTATTCCATCACCACATCCTCCCTTCCCATCATCAACCCATCACTTCCCTTCAGCCCTCACATCCACCATCAAACATACAATGACATTTAATCTTCGTCAATGATGGGCCCCTTTTTTTTTTTTTATTCCAACTACTCCCTCTCGGGCTGAGAGCCTTTACACTACACCGCTGAACACGGTGAGGCCCGTGAGGTCTTGTTCCAGTCTAGGGAGTGAGACATGCGAAGCACCCCGGCTCGAAGCAACTCCATCTCTGAAGCCGTTTCGCCTCTGCGCTTCACAGTCTCATCCCCCACACTCGGACCCTCACTCTCAGAACGCCACGTATTGAGCAATTAACTCACTAGGCATTGCCCCCTTGTAACATATTTTTAATATGGGAATATTCATACAATGCTATTTAATTAGGGAACAATGAGGGTATTATTTGGCATTTCGGTGTGCTGTGGTAATGCACTGAAACTAGGTACAGCACAAATTCCATCCCAATAATATCTTCCTATTGACATATTGGGATTCGAAACCGGGTCCATTGGATTACCAGTCCAGTGGCAAGACCACTCTGCCACACCTCCCCTTATGAGGGGATATCCTATGTTCGAATCCTGGGAGAATCACATGCTTTCATTAATTTAATTTTGGGGTTATTGGTGATAAGAACGATGTTAATATTTATTGGTGCCGGTTTAGCATAACAGGTTCGAACCAAGTTTCACATCAATCAATAGTTTACCGACAACCTTTCATAAATTGTGATTACCAAACATTGATTGTCGTGTCTGACTTAATAAACAACATGTAATGACGGCAATGTCGTATTAATTACGATTATTTGAAATACCTGTAAATATAATATGCTGAACATCATTATTTAGCAGTAATATCATGTAATAAATAATTATTCATTGTTGTTTTACAGCATGTTTGGTTAGGTCTAGCCACGTCTTCTGACTGGTAATTCTGATTGTAATATGTGACAATCAGAGCTAGAACAATTAAATCTGAATTAATCGTGTTTAATAGAGTACAGGCCTATGTCCTGGTTGTCTGGAAGGCAGCACCCAATGCTGATTGTTGGTCCTGTGTGTGAGGTGGGTTGGTATTGTCTGGAAGGAAGCACCCAATGCTGATTGTTGGTCCTGTGTGTGAGGTGGGTTGGTATTGTCTGGAAGGCAGCACCCAATGCTGATTGTTGGTCCTATTTGTGAGGTGGGTTGGTATTGTCTGGAAGGCAGCACCCAATGCTGATTGTTGGTCCTGTGTGTGAGGTGGGTTGGTATTGTCTGGAAGGCAGCACCCAATGCTGATTGTTGGTCCTATTTGTGAGGTGGGTTGGTATTGTCTGGAAGGAAGCACCCAATGCTGATTGTTGGTCCTGTGTGTGAGGTGGGTTGGTATTGTCTGGAAGGCAGCACCCAATGCTGATTGTTGGTCCTATTTGTGAGGTGGGTTGGTATTGTCTGGAAGGAAGCACCCAATGCTGATTGTTGGTCCTGTGTGTGAGGTGGGTTGGTATTGTCTGGAAGGAAGCACCCAATGCTGATTGTTGGTCCTATTTGTGAGGTGGGTTGGTATTGTCTGGAAGGCAGTACCCAATGATGATTGTTGGTCCTGTGTGTGAGGTGGGTTGGTATTGTCTGGAAGGCAGCACCCAATGATGATTGTTGGTCCTGTGTGTGAGATGGGTTGGTATTTTCTATCACAACAACAACAAACTAACCAATTATTATCATTGTTTAGAAAACGTTGTATAGCTCTAAGAATATATTATAAGACAATATTATATGGTTTCGAGCCTATGCTAGGGCGTTACCAAGATCTGAATCATACTGAACTATAGAGTCTTCTCATTATTGTTATATTCTTCTGTAACTATTGTCTCTCCTTTCATTCTATACGTTGTATCTCTCCCTCCCCTTCTCTCTCTCTCTCTCTCTCTCTCTCTCTCTCTCTCTCTCTCTCTCTCTCTCTCTCTCGCTCTCACTCTCTTACTTTCTCTCTCTCTGATTGTTTGCCATGTGAGATGGTTGTAAGATGGTTGTAAGAGCGAGGTGGAAGGACAGAGAGGGAGAGGTAAACCGAAAAAGAGGTGTAAGGATGGAGTGAAGAAGTATATGAATGAAGGCGTTGCTGGTTGGGAGGAGGGGCGTCGACTGACTGGTGACAGAGGTGCATGGAGGCGTTTCGCTAGTGGCCACCCCTTCGGAGATCACGGCGTCAGGCAATAGATAGATAGATATCTTCTTTCCCCGTCCTCCTCCTCCTCTTCCATCTTTCTCATCTTCCATCTTTCTCCTCTTCTAACACCTTTACTCTTCCACTCTTCCTTCTCCTCCTCCTCCTCCTCTTCCACCTCCTCCTCTCCCATCTTTCTCCTCCTCCTCTGCTAACACCTTTACTCTTCCATTCTTCCCAGTCCTCTGCCTTCTGTGTCTTTCTCCTATCATTCTCTCTGGTCCTCTTTTTGTTTTTCTTCCTCTTTACCCACATCCCTTCCTCCTCCTCCTCCTAGTACTACACCCCCTTACCCCTCCTTCCTCCCCCACCACATTTTGATTCAATATACAAGTGTGGGATATGAACGACAATGTTATTACAAATATATATATATATATACCGGTATATATATATATATATATATATATATATATATATATATATATATTAGAGTGGTCCTCAAAACCAAAAGTTGACTTTCAAAATATCTCGCCACCTAGATTTGTTCCATGTAACGATTCATTAAGCTGCTTGAAATTTTGAATCGATGGGATAATATTTACTGGTGTCACATGAGGGTTAATGTTAATGTTCCCTACCGCTGGTAAAAATTATCTCTTATTAACCTATTGGTAGTGTTGGAGCCTGGCATCCATTAGATGGTGTTCGGTTTCACAGAGTGTAGATTTTGCATTACTACCGTTTCACTTTAGTTCTACTAGATGGCGTTATGAATCCATTTTTGTGATGTGTACCAGTGTATTTTTGGTGTAATGTTTCGCAACGTATTAAAGAGGCTTGAAAAACAGCGCGTTGTTGGCAGCCTCTGATTTGTTGATGTTAGCAACGCTGAGTTTTTGGACAGGGTCAAAAGACAATGTGGGGATTGTCGAAGTGTGTATTGGTGTGGTCCTGTTTTTGCGATCTCGATCACTTCAACGATCATATCCTAGCCTATCTGGGATAGCAGACTAATCAGGTGAGCAGATTCAAAGGAATCTAAGCATCAATTACACAGTTTCATTAGAGATGTGCAGTTAATACAATAATTTCATTCGCCGGTAAATATCATGGCATTGTCTACGAGATCTATCACTGAAGTGCGGTTGGTGGGCCAGCCATTGGAAAAAATTAGTGCGAGGAAGCTGCCCTCCAATGGTGATGTCCTAAGACACTTTTTTTTTTCCTGCACAAGGAAAGAAAGCTTTCAGTTCGAGGAGCAGCAAAGGAAACAGGAACAGAAGTAATTGACCTATAGAAAAAACACGGATCCCAACATCAGCAGACGTTCACGTCCGAGAAAAAGTGGAGAAATTGTTTGAGACTTGGCGAAAGTTACTGAAAGGAAAAAATAAATGATCAGTCCCATAAATTGTTAAAGAAACTGCTTTTCAAGATTCATTTGCTGACCTTTTTAACATTGCCCATTCTCAAGCTATGGCAATGATTAAAATTGACGAAGATAGAGAATTTCTTCAGGCTCAACGAGAGAAGGAACGGCGAGGATACATGGGTGGAGTTGATATTGCTTTGGCATTAAAGGAAGATCGAATTCACAAGCGTAGGAAGAGATCGGAGGAGCGGAAACTGGAGGAAGAAAAGTTAAAGAAGGAAAGGTATGCAAAGGTAGATCTGGAGCAACATTCATCAGGTAGTAGCAGTGAATCATGCACACCATCTCCAACAAAACGTCAATGTAAGAAGCATTTGTGTACTCGACCTGTTAACATAATCTCACCAGAGGTTGCTGCTGCTCTGGACAGGACTAAAGTAAGTGACAGAAAGGCTACTTATCTTTTAACTGCAACAGCATCTACCTTGGGTCACAACCTTGGGGGACTGTCCATTAATACAAGCTCCATTCGTCGAGGTCGCATAGCCAGATGAAAAGAGATCTCTGCAGTGGTTAAGGCTGCTTTCAAAGCAAACTCAAAGCTGGTGGTCCATTGGGATGGTAAAGTGGTTCCCAGTCTGACTGAAAAAGAGGTGGATCGTCTTCCAATTATTGTATCTGGAGGACAGACAATTAAGTTGTTGGGAGTTCCACAACTTACTACTGGTAAAGGAGAGGCTATAGCACAAGTGTTTGATTCATTGGAAGATTGAAACTTGACAGACCGTGTCGTGGGACTTGCATTTGATACCACATTCAGCAACACTGGCCACACTAATGAAGCCTGCAAACTCTTAGAAAAGAAAATGGGCAGGAACCTTATCCATCTTGCTTGTCACCAACACATTATGTAGTTGGTAGCTGAGGCAGCTTTCTCTGCTTGCATGGGTGCAGCTTCGTCTAGCCCAGATATCAATATCTTTAAAAGATTTCAACAAGTGTGGAAGTCCATTGCAAAAGATCAGTTTGATGTTCTTGACCGAGGTGAACTTCCAGAACTGACAGGACCAGAGATGAAAAGTTTGAGGAAGTTTGTAGCCTTTGCTGTTCAACTGTTTGTAAAGACCTTGTTTGAAACCCCTTTAGCCATAAAATCCCCAGCCAATGACTTTCATTTTCTTAACAAGCTAATGACCTATGGTGATATACCTGTGAGGAAGCACACCACCGAGACGTTTTGCTGTCATCTCGGGTATCTTAATGAGAATTTGGTGATTTTGGGTCTCTTTGATTCACAAGTGCCTGCTGATGTGAAGAGAGCCATGGTTTCAGCCTTGAAAGATAAGGGTCAAGAAAATCCTCCTCCTCGTATACAACTGGATCAGACACCCACAAATCTTGAGAACATCAAGGTGATCAACGATTTTGCAGAGAGAGGAGTCGCCCTAATGCAAGAGTATAATTCCCTCCTCACCAAGAACGAAGAACAGCATCAGTTCCTCTTGCAAGTCATCGAGATGCACCGAAAGAGGTCCCATTTGCTAGAGAGGCCGCCCTGATGGCCACAGAAACCGGGCAAGAATGAGTGGGTTATGGGCCCCCACGATACCCCCCTCATCCCATTGAGGGGCTAATACATATTGCATCTCAAATGCACGAGGGGTACTCGGAATGGCCTCGTGTGACACCTCCAAATATTGTTCAAATTAAATCAAATTTTGTATGTATGCATTCTAGCCTCAAAGGAACCTAATGAAGGGGTGAGACCTAAGGATTTGTTATTTCGAAATTTTACCTTATATTTGAGGACCACCCTAATATATATAGTATATATACATTATGTTATTGTTTGTATTACCATAGTATGACAAAATACTATGGTCAGTGTTTCAGTATTTGTTGTTGTATTGTCAATTCTTCGGTGAACAAAACTATAGAAGGTTTTGTAAGCACTATCAAGCTTATTGTTAATGTGAAGTATTTATGTATCCGGGTTTGTTTCTTTATCTATATGTTTATGTATCCGTATTTGTTTCTTTATCTATATGTTTATGTATCCGTATTTGTTTCTTTATCTATATGTTTATGTATCCGTGTTTGTTTCTTTATCTTTATGTTTATGTATCCGTATTTGTTTCTTTATCTATATGTTTATGTATCCGTATTTGTTTCTTTATCTATATCTTTATGTATCCGTATTTGTTTCTTTATCTATATGTTTATGTATCCGTGTTTGTTTCTTTATCTTTATGTTTATGTATCCGTGTTTGTTACTTTATCTATATGTTTATGTATCCGGGTTTGTTTCTTTATCTATATGTTTATGTATCCGTGTTTGTTTCTTTATCTATATGTTTATGTATCCGGGTTTGTTTCTTTATCTATATGTTTATGTATCCGTGTTTGTTTCATTATCTTTATGTTTATGTATAGTCGTGGACATTAATACGGAACATCTATTAAGGGGAGGTTTTTAGTTTGCTCCCTAGACCTCCAACAAGCTTAAGCAAATACCCCCAAGACCCCCCTTCGATGTAAATGTGTATATGTTTCGGTAGACAAATTTCCCGGGCATAGGCCGGTTCCTCCTAAATTACAGGCTCGCTATTGCTCGTCATAACAACAAATCAACACCTAAATGACACGAAAGGTCTTGAAACTGACATAAATTGGGCGAAAAGACTTAAAATCCCCAAGCTAGTGGGCCAACCGTCTTAAAATCTGAAAACTAATGGGGCTAAACATGAGGAAGAGGAGGTACCAGAAAAAACGAACCATCTCCCCTTAATGCTAACACTCAAGTCAGTGAGCGTTAACTAGTGAATCCCCGTAATGTTCAAGTTGTTTATGAAAATAGTTCGTCAGTGCATCATAATTATGCCACTGTAGATTGTCCATAAACTTATGTCCACGACTGTACAATCATATACAACACAAAGGTTACACCTAATTAAACCGGTATCGAACCCAGACCAGACATTAAAAAGGTTCATTATAACCCAAATGGTTCAGAACTTGGCTTTAAAGGTTCAAAGAATCTAATGAGTATAACCGTGTTCTTGTTCACGACTGTACCATTGACCTATTATTATATTGTGCAGCAAATACCCGACTAACTTTGTCGCCGTTTACATGAGAAAATAAAACTAAGGTGAACATGTGTGCATATTGGAATTAGGTAGTAATTAATATTGTATTACGTGCAAAACAAATATTAGAATAGCCGATGAGACATACCTACAGATTAATATATAGATGGACAATTTGATAGATCATTAAACACATTGATATTTGATGTTTATGGACAGAAGGAGAGATCTACAGATATAATTATATATAGACACATATATAAATATGATAGAATGATATATGGACACACACATGTGAAAAGAGTTGAAATTAATATAGATATATGAACAATATAGAGATACAGTCAAACACCCACTCCAAGGCAAAATAGAGAGGCGGATGGACTTCATCAGGCCACAACCATCCGCCGTAATCGGTTTTCTGTTATAACTGTGGCAAACCGGCTATCTCTATAATACCTGGTGTACAGTGTTTGCCCTAAAAGAAAAAGTGGTATAGTACTAATGAAATAGTCAAAATCAGGGGGTTGATAAATTCGGGAAGTCAATTTTGTAGTCAGAAGACAAAATCAGTTAGTTTAAATTGGGAAGTCACATTTTGTTGTCGGATATCGAAGAAGAAATCCATTAACTACGTCAAAAAGTACTGAAACATATTTAGCATGAGATACAGTGAGGTTGAGCTCTGGGAGGCAGGGGACGCTCAACCCCCACTCTGACAGGATCAGCCCATCTCCTTGGCATCAACATTCTGGTAATAATACGTGGACATATTCAGTAGATGCAGTGTGTGGTAAATTCAACGACGTCATCATTATTAGCTGAGATGTTCTTCACAAATTTACTCATACCATCTCTAGCAGTTCTAAGATGGTGTTTCTTGAAATATGTCACTTGTTATAATATTTTTAATTTTATTGTAGTTAAAATATCTAATTGGTAGTTTGTTAAATTGTCTTTTTAAGAGGTATATTTCATATCCTTGTTTCAACAATTTTCTAATAAGGATCTTACAAGCCTCTAAAAAGACTTCAAATTTAGAACAGACTCTACTATAGCGTATTATTTGGAAAGTAAAAACACCATAGCTTTGTCTTTTGGAGATATTTCCGCAAAGAAAGGGAAAGTTAACTATATGAAATTGGAAATCTGTTCGTTTGTCATAAAGTTTTGTTACAAATTTCATATTAATTACTTCAACTTGTATATCGAGGAATGAAGCTTTCTTATCGGAATCATTTTCTTTATTTAAAATAAGCTCCTCAGGATAGATATCTGTCTTAACTTTATCAAATATGCTGCCACTGTTGAAAAATATTATATCTTAATAAATAAAGGTCAATGTCTGTCTGTCTGTCTGTCAGTTACCCGAGTTACCCGACCTTTGATACTAAACTCCTCCCACAGTTTTGGTGCCAGGTGGGAATGTGGGGCACCGTTGGAAAGCCCAGCCTTTGGAGATGGTTTTAGGCGAGCTTAGTGGAAATCAGAGACACTTTTGTTTAATAAAATTTTAGGCAGAACTTATGTAGTATACGGGAGCAAAACAAATGCGAAAACAAAAATCCGTTTGGGGCAGAAGGAGGCCTCCGATCGAAAAGGTATATGAAACGAAATTTGTTCGCAGCCCCCCAAAATGGGGGTACGGATGAGGTCAGATCCAAAATCGGAGGTAATTTAGCGGCCGAAATCGAGGTCGCCGTTTAACGAGGCACAGGGAGGTCGAGGCCGGTGATTATGGTAGTAGTGATGTGGTAGATGGATGGATGGATAGATGGATGGATGGATAGATGGATGGATTGATGGATAGATGGATGTATGGATGGATGGATCGAGATGGATACAGGGAGGTCGAGGCGTAGCCGAGACAGCGCCCTGGGTACTGGAGGGTCGAGGCGGAGCCGAGACAGAGCCCTGGGCACTGGGAGGTCGAGGCGTAGCCGAGACAGCGCCCCGGGCACTGGGAGGTCGAAGCGTAGCCGAGACAGCGCCCCCCGGATACAGGGAGGTCAAGGCTGAGCCCACCCCGGGCAACGCCGGGTACCCTTGCTAGTCATCAATATATCTTGAACACTTGCTTATTTGTTTGCATGTTCTGTATTTAGTATGAGTGTTATCTTGCATAAAACAAAACTCGTAATAATGAAGAAATAGATTGGCAAAATCTGGCCCTGGGTCTGTTCCCATTGGTATGCCTATATTTTGCTTAAATATGAAATCATCACATTTGAAAAACGTGTTATCTGTCAATAATGTTATGCTATTCATAAGGGAGGTTTTGTTTAATGATGTATATTTTTTAGACAATGCATTACTCCAAAAAGCTTCATAATTGTTTATTGTAATGTATTTCATGTTTTAATTTGCCAAACATTTATTCACTATATTTTCTAGGGCTAGTTTAAGTTTATCATGAGGAATGTTTGTATATAAAGTACTAAAATCATAAGTTACAACATTTTTAGCTTGTTGTTTATCACGTATTTGCTTGATTGCATCTAGTACTGGTTGATTGTTTTCAACTACCCACCATCTACTTGTACCGGTGAACTCTTCAATTACAGTGCAATATATCTTTCGTCCTTTCATTATCAACTTCAGTGATTTACTTATCAAAAAAGTTAATTGCTTAGTAGTACAAATGGACGAGGAGACTATATTTAGCGTTTACAGGATCTTTGTGAAATTTGGGAATCCAATACATGAACGGAAACTTATGATCTTTAGTTGGCGTTATGATGTTGGCGGAACTGAGAACATTATTCTGGCGATGTTCACGTTCATTAGTGTTCACGTAAGTGTTACTGGTTTCACCAATAATTCCTCTCTCATTGTATAACATTTTCATATAAAACCATTTGCATATAAAGGCATAATTTGTATTAGCTTTATCAACAACTGTAATTACATGCTTGTCCTGTAATCTTTTAAGCTCACAAGTAGCCAGTTCGTCCTTCAGTACACTTTTAGAAGGTCTATAATATGGATATCTTTGTTTTAATGCCTGTATTATTTCTTTGACAGTTTCTATAACCTTAGCTTTCCACTCGCTGAAGTACGCTGCTAGTAATCCTCTCTTCTCGCTTTCTTAATGAAGTTAGACAGTCCGGTAAAAATTTCCTTCTTGACGACTTGCCAGTTTAGCGTTCTAGGTTCCCTATAGTTCGGTCCCTTTTTCACACACACACACACACTCACACTCACACACACACTCACAAACACACATATATTCTTATGTATGTATATATGTATGTATATGTATGCGTATGTATGTGTGTACGTATGTGTATATATGTATGTTCTGTATATATATAAGTAAAATAAATGTGTATATGTACTTATCACTTACTCTCATGGTTAATTTATGATCATTTGTACTTTGCACTAGCATCATTATTGTATGTTTGTGTTTTAAATTTTAAGTATATATACTCACATAGTGTAAACTGAGCTTACCATTTTCATATCTGTACATCTCATGTCCATCCACTAATTTGTAAAATGTGTATTTTCAGCTCATCAGGCTGCCATTTTTTAATAAACCGTTTATTATTATTATTATTATTATTATATATATATATATATATATATATATATATACTATATATATATATATATATATATATATTATATATATACAGTATATATATATATGTATATATATATATATATATATATATATTGTGTGTGTGTGTAAAATTAGCGATAACACATATATTCAATTGGACAAATTGAAAGATAGATAAGATGCAAGACTGATTGAATGACTGAGAACTAGAACTATAGCAATATAAATAGATATAGAAATATATACAGATATAAAGTAATAAACAGCTATAGAGAAACAAACATTTACATGGATAAAGTTATATAAGCTGGTAGATAGTAGACAAATATACTGCATATACTGATACATGAAAACAGAAGGCTAGACAGACATATCCTGGAGAAGTTCTTAACTTAATTAGGTGTAAGACTTAATAAATGTATAATTGATATGAATGAATCAGTGGTGGTGGAGTTAGAATGTGTGTGTGTGTGTATGTGTGTGAATGTAGTGTATTTACCTATTTGTATTTACCTATTTGTAGTTTACAGGAATTGAGCAGCGCTCGTGTTGTCCTGTCTTAGTTACTTTATAATCAATCCATTTTACTTAGACAAGTATTGTAATGGATATTCCCAATTCCCAGTATTTTGGACTAACATATCATACCTTATGTTATCCTATTTCCATATTTAATTTTATCCAACCTAGATTTGAACATGTTAATATTCTTCGCTCTCACCACCTCCTCCTCCAAGTTGTTCCAAGTCTCTATACTTCTATATGGGAAGCTGAATTTTTCTGTGTCCTTACGACATCTGCCCTTCCTCAGTTTAAACTCATGTCCTCTTGTCCTTCCATTATCCCTCACGAATAGATCTTCCCTATCTACTCGTTCCAAACTTTTTACTCCCTTGAACATCGTTATTAAGTCGCCTCGTTCCCTTCTCTCTTTCAAGTTGTAGTGTCTTAAGTCTTTCCTCATAGGTCAACTCCTTCAATCCTGGGATCATCTTCGTTGCTATCCTTTGGACTTTCTCTAATTTGTTTATGTGTTTTTTCAAATGTGGTGACATTATAACTGCTGCATATTCTAATCTTGGTCTTATCATAGTCATTATCAGTTTTCTTAATATTTCTTTGTCCAAATAGTTAAATGCCACTCTCATATTGGTTATTATTTCATATGCTCCTCCAATGATCATGTTAATATGCTTCTCCGGCGATAGATCATCTTGTATTATCACTCCAAGGTCCTTCTCATGCCGTGTTTTGCCGATTATTTCAATTCCTAATTTGTACTCCCAGCTTGGCCTTATCTCACTTGTTCCCACTTCCAAAACATGACACTTTTCTGCATTGAAACTCATTTTCCAGGTTTGGCTCCATCTGTGCAACTTATCTAGGTCCTTTTGAAGATCCTGACAACTTTCTATACAGGTGACATTCTTCATGATCTTAGCGTCATCCGCGAACATATTCATATGACTATTCAAGTTTTCTGGCATGTCGTTTACATAAAGTAGGAACATTATCGGACCCAACACTGATCCCTGTGGTACTCCACTCGTCACACTTCTCCACTGTGAATATTCGTCTCGTATTGTGGTCCTCATTTCTCTTCCTATTAAAAAGTTGTCCATCCATTTTAACATCCTACCATGTACACCTCCAACAACCTGCAATTTCCACAATAACCTTTTGTGAGGCACCCTGTCAAAGGCCTTTTTCAGGTCCAGGTAAACACAGTCAACCCATCCCTCTCTCTCCTGTGTAACATCTACCACTCTGCTATAAAAGCTTAATAAATTAGATACACAAGATCTCCCTTCCCTGAATCCAAAGTGTTTCTCACTAAGCACCCCCTGTCCCTCTATGAAGTGTGTCCACTTTTTTCTTATAATTTTCTCACAAATTTTGCAATCAATGCTGGTGAGGGACACCGGTCTGTAATTAAGCGGATTTTCTGTCTCCTCCTTTGTAAATAGGTACTATGTTAGCTCTCTTCCATTCCACTGGCAGGTATCCTTCATTCATTGAAGATTTGATGATGTCATAGATTGGTTCCACTAGCTCTTCTTACATTCTTTGAGGATCAATCCAGCCACTCCATCTGGTCCCATTGATTTCCTCACGTCCAAATCCTGCATCAATTTCAGCACTTCACTTTTTGTCACTTTCATATCAGGTATCTGTGGTGTTCTCATTTCTCTATCAGGTTCTATAAACTCCTCCTCCTTTACAAACACTGACTGAAGCTTTTCATTCATAACTTCACACAAGTCTTTATCTTGCTCATAGCTGTTCGTTCCAACTCGTCAGACAATACCTTCTTTTGTTTTTATTTTTCCATTTACAAATCTATAAAATAGTTTTGGCTCGTTTTTGCACTTCTCTACAATATTCCTTTCATATTTATATTGTTCATCGCGTTGTATCTTTATGTATTCATTTCTTTTCTCCTTGTACTTATTCCAGTTATTTTCACTATGTCTCTTCTGTACTATATTCCAGGCTCGGTTTCTTCTATCCTGTGCCTTACTACATTTTATATTGAACCATTTTTTTCCTTCTTTACCCCTGATTGGAACCTTGGGACATATTTATGTATCCCTTCTTCATATACTTTCAAGAAAAGTCTATATTTGTCTTGACCCATTTCCAGGCTTTCTAGTTCCTTCCAATTTATACTTTGGAAATAATGTGTCAATGATTTAAAATCAGTTTTAGCATAGTTGTATCTATTTATTTTATGTCCTTCATTTCTCTCCTCATTTTTCCCCAAATCCATCTCCATTTCTAAAATGTTGTTATCACTTTTTCCCAAGGGACAACGATAATTTGTCTCTTTCACGTCATGCGGATCACTGGTGAAGACTAGTGTGTTTGTGTGTATGTGTGCATGAGAATGCATGTAAGTGTGTGTGCCGCCTCTGTTACCTGTGTCAGTATAACAACATTTGCATTTAAATGTCTTGAGATCTCCACTGATGAGGACTTTACTTTGTTTCTTTCTCTCTGTCTCTCTGTCTCTCTCTCTCTCTCTCTCTCTCTCTCTCTCTCTCTCTCTCTCTTTCTTCTGCGTACCGGTATTTCATAATTTTTGTTGTAGGTTATTTTTGTTTTCGGTTAGTCTAGGCTATCATCCCTGGTGGCCTATTTATGCGTACTTAAATTTTTAAATTTTCAGTTAGGCTATCACCGCTGGTGGCCTATTTTTGTGTACCGGTATTTCATAATTTTTGTTTTTGGTTATTTTTGTTTTCGGTTAGGGTAGGCTATCACCCCTGGTGGCCTATTTCTGTATAAATAAAAATAAAATTGTTTTCGGTTCGGTTATCACTGCGTATTTAAATTTAATTTTGTTTTGTTTTAATTTTTGGTTAGGCTATCACCGCTGATAACCTATTTGTGCGTATTTCAATTTTTTTGTTTTCGCTTAGGCCTATTTATGTAAGTGAAGTGACCTGAAGTGAGTTAAGTGTTTTTAAAAGTGAGATAAGTGTTTTTTAAAGTGAGTTTAGTGTTTTTAAAGTGAGTTAAGTGTTTTTAAGTGAGTGAAGTGATCTGAAGAAACTGACTGTTACCATGCCTCGCACTTGTACGAACTGCGCCAGTAGGTTTGGTGAGTCCATGTTTGCTACTGTCGATCTTCAAGTCTGCCGTCTCTGCCAGCAACGAGAGAATTTGACAGTGAAATTAGATGAAGCCTACAACAAGATCAACGTCCTCACCATGAAGCTGGAATCACTCCAAGAGTTTGTAACACTCAATGTTGGAGTACCACAAACTTCAATTGTGACCGCAACTCCAGCAGCCACCAACGCCCCAACGTCAACTACCAACAATTCAATGCCTGCAGTAGCCATTTCAGCTGATGGTTCCGATACTCAAGAAACAAATGGTGACTCTCTTCCCCCTCAAGACAACGTCCGTGTTGTGAGGAACAACGTTTGCCCCAAGACCAGGAAACCCATACCGATTACCGAGTGTCAAAACCGCTTCCAGATACTCACAGACTCAGATGACGAAGCAGAAATAGAAGAAGTCCGGCTCGTGGGAGACTCGATGATACGTGGTCAGCTCACAGAGTTTTGCGCCAGATCACCTAAGACCAGGAAGCGTTTTTGTATCCCTGGTGGTGGTGTGGACGACGTAGTTGCTGCAGTTGACGAAGTATCTAAGCTGGCCCCTGCTAATACAATGTACGTCATCCACGTTGGATCCAACGATGTACAGCGAAACCGGTCGGAAGATTTGCTTTTAAAGTACCAGCAGCTGATCAAGTCATTTAAGGAGAAGTCATCAAGGATCATCGTCTCAGGAATCGTCCCCCGGCTTGGTGTAGAGAGCCGATTTTACAACATAGCCACCAGCACAAATCGTTGTCTAGTTGACTATGATGACTATTTGTTTTCGGACGATGGAGTTCATCGGAACCAGGTGGGAGCAGCACGTTTTGGGCGTCTTCTCAACGATGCGGTGAAGGATTTTCGGCGAAGAAATCGACTCAGCACAGGACAACCAGGAAGGAGGACCGAAGACAGTGAGGGCGGCAACCTGCGAAGGAATTAAATGCTAATCTGTCAAGAACCGCGAATTTGGATAAAGCTCCACCAACACGACCCAAATTCAAAACCGTCAGGGATAACGACCGAGGACCGATGACAGCCATGAATGTAAATGTAGATCCGACCAGAACCAAAAATTTGATTAAAGAACGTTCTGTGAATTCTAAAACCGCAACTTTAAAGGTATTCTATGCAAATGCTCGTAGCATATGCAAAAAAATTTCAGATTTAGAGGAACTAGTGTTTACTGAAAATTATGATGTGATTGGTATAACAGAATCTTGGCTCAATACAGAAGATAGAGACTTTTTAGCAGAGTATTCACTTCCCGGTTATGTAATGTTTGAGAAAAGCCGAATAAATAAAAATGGAGGTGGCGTTTTATTTTATATCAAAGAAAGTCTTAACCCGACCCTCTTGTCAAAACCTCAAATTGTGAACGTCGACACATCTTTTGTGCTAATAAAGAATAATAAAGGTACAAAAATAATACTTGCATTAAAATACAGACCTCCAGCTCAATCAGTGCAAACTGACCGAGAAATTTATGAACAAATTGAAATATGAACAGATGTAAGTAACTCACAAGATACCGTATTTTTTGGCGACTTTAATTTACCTGTGACCAAGTGGGGCGATACTCTTACTTGACACTCCGGACATGACTTGTATACGAACTTGCAAGAGACTTCGCTTTATCAATATGTTCGAACACCGACCCGTGGTAATAACGTTCTTGACATTGTACTTGCAACAAAAGAAGAATTAAAAGAGAATTTGAATGTTGGTGATGAATTCAGTAACAGCGACCATCGTACGATAACTTTCACTTTAAACTTTACTAGTAACGAACCAAATAGTAGCATCGAAAAAGTCCCTAATTTCAAGAAAGCAAACTTTCATAAACTTAGAGCTATGTTTAAAGAAACTGACTGGAGCTTTTTAATTAACAATAACGACATAAATACATCTTTGAAGCTATTCGAAACCACTTACCTAAAAGCAGTGCAAGACTGCATACCATTGAAAATACGGCGTCCAGGCCATAATAATAAGCCCAAATGGTGGAATAAAGATATTTCAAACTGCCTGCTTGCTAAAAAAATTGCTAATGATAGATTAAAATCCTCACAAAATGACGAAGAACGGGTGAAATTTGTAGAGCTACGACGCAAAGCAAAAAGTTAATTAAGCAAAGTAAAAAGACCCTAGAGTTACATATTGCGAATCAAAGTAAAACAAACCCGAAAGAATTCTATAGTTATATCAGAAAGAAAAAAGTAGTTACTTCAACTGTTGGACCGTTAGTCGATGAAAATGGAGAATACACCAAAGACGAGGTACAAATGAGTAATGCCCTCAATACCTTCTTTGCATCAGTTTTTACAACAGAAGACCTCAGTGATATCCCTACACCATCGCCGATTCAGATTGATAATTCAGATGTTCTAAGCAATGTCACCGTTACAGAGAGAGAAGTATTGAATTGTTTAGATAAACTCAAGGTAAATAAAACGCCTGGACCTGATACAATCTCGCCTAGAGTTCTAAAGGAAGCTAAGGATGAGCTCTCCAAACCACTGACATTACTATTCAATAAATCCTTGCAGTCTGGAACTATGCCTGATCAGTGGAAGATAGCCAACGTAACACCGATATTCAAAAAAGGCAGCAAATCCCTACCCAGTAACTATCGTCCAATTAGCTTAACCGCAGTTGTATGTCAAATGCTAGAAACGGTCATAAGAGACAGACCCGTAAATCACTTAGAGGAAAATAACATACTTAAAGATACTCAACACGGCTTTCGTAAAAAACGTTCCTGTTTAACAAACCTCTTAGACTTCTTCCACGATATCCTCAACCTCTACGATGAGAGTAAAGCTGTAGATAATATATGCCTTGATTTTCAAAAGGCCTTTGACAAAGTTCCCCACAAACGTTTACTGCTAAAACTAAAAGCGCATGTAATACAAGACGGTGTGTTGAAATGGATAGAAAATTGGCTCAGCGACAGAAAGCAAAGAGTAGTCATAAACGGTAAGGAATCTAAATGGACCAATGTAAGTAGCGGGGTACCCCAGGGATCGGTACTAGGACCAATTCTCTTTCTAATTTACATCAACGACATAGATGAGGGTCTCACCTGTACAATCTCAAAATTTGCTGACGATACAAAAATTGCAAATAGCGTACTCTCAAAATAACAAGTAGACAATATGCAACACAATCTAGATAAATTGTCACATTGGGCCCAAATTTGGCAAATGAGTTTCAATGCGGATAAATGTAAAGTACTACATATCGGATACCTAAACGAGAAAGCAAACTATTCGATGAATGGCACTCAGCTTAAGAATGTAAACAGAGAAACCGATCTGGGAGTAACAATATCGAGTAACCTAAAACCGAGTCAACAATGTTCAGAAGTTGTTAAGAAGGCAAACAAAATAATTGGCTTTATAGGCAGGTCATTTGAGCATAAATCCAAAGACATTATCCTAACCCTTTACAATTCCTTAGTCCGCCCTCTTCTGGAATACTGCGTTCAATGCTGGTGCCCTTATTACCAAAAAGACATAAACAAGCTAGAACGAGTTCAACGTAGAGTTACCAAAATGATAAATTGCCTAAAGAACAAACCATACGAAGAGCGAAGAGCGTTTTATAGAATTAAATCTATTTCCTTTAACCCAGCGCAGATTAAGAGGTGACTTAATTCAAGTGTTCAAAATCATCAAAGGCATCGACAATATGAACTGTAGTAAGTACTTCACTATCGACCAATCTAATTACACGCGGGGAAACGGTTGCAAAATTATTGGTAAATCTTTTAACTCACACGAATCTAAGAATTTCTTCTTCAATCGAGTTGTCAACTTGTGGAATGGGCTTCCCCGAGACGTTATAGACTGCAACACCGTTGATTCATTTAAACTCTGCCTAGACAAATATCTTGCATCAAACCCGCGACTGACTGCGTTTGTAAATGAATAACTTATTTTATCCTCCCCTCAGTTGCTAACCCATATGTCCCCTACTAACTTCCTAGGCCTGCCACGGACATTAGTTCCAGGGCAGTAGTTCCCTTTCCAATGTTCCCTTACCCACTCTAAATCACTGTTTGGACACTTGATCCTCAGTGTTTTGGAGGACAAGCAGCCTAGAAGGGCCACTAGACCTGTTGTTGCTTGATTTCCTTTGTACTCCTTTGTACTCTCTCTCTCAGGCATATATATAGAAGTCAACAATAAACGTCAGTCAAGGCAATAAACCTTTCTCTACTGTACAATATACCACTGTAATGTTCATTCACAGGTAGGCTATCTGGGTTCCAAATTTATATATTTAACAAATATCCATGCTTTGTTTGTTTTTATGACTGTAATACACACACACACACACACACACACACACACACATGTGAAAAGAGTTGAAATTAACACAAATCATAGACTACAATAGATCTGGACTGGACACGAAAATGGAACTTTGCAGTAAGGGACACAAAATCAGAGAACGAACCCCGAAGTTCGAACCTCAAAACCTCAAAAATATAAAAAAATTGCGGTTTTGAGGCTCGAACTTGGGGGTTCGTTTTCCGATTTTGGGTCCCTTACTGCAAAGTTCCATTTTCGTGTCCAGTCCAGATCTGCTGTAGTCTATGCACAGATATATGAAGAATATAGAGAGACAGTCAAACACCCACCCCAAGGCAAAATAGAGAGGCGGATGGACTTCATCAGGCCACAGCCATCCGCCGTAATCGGTGTTTTGTTATAACTGTGGCAAACCGGCTATCTCTATAATATCTGGTGTAGAGTGTTTGCCCTAAAATAAAAAGTAGTATAGTACTAAATAAATAATCAAAATCAGGGGGTTGACAAATTCGGGAAGTCAATTTTGTAGTCAGAAGTCTATCTATCTATCTATCTATATGCTCAGGCCCAATCTCTATTTTGGGGGTAGCCGACTCAAGACAGAGCAAGAACAGGGAAAACACAAAAACAACATAAAACAAAAAATAAACACAGATAAAAAACACAAACTCTCACACATCCAGGTGACCCAGGAGAAGACCCAGAGACCAGGGTTACCAAGGTTGCTCCAGCACTCCCCCGGCCCCTGACCACCCGGAGAGGTTCCGATCTCGGCAGACAGACATGCAGCGGAGCCAAAGCCACAAGCCCTCCCACCACACTTCCAGGCACACCCTTCATATTAATCGTCTCCCCGGGCCAGGCGCCTGATGGACTATTATCTAGTCCAACTTGCGCCCGACCCCTTACTCCAAATGACCACGTGTTCACTCAACTATTCACAAGCATTCTCCATTCACTTCTGTCCACCACCACTTCCCCTGCCTGATCTATAGTCAGTCCTCTATCATCCAAAGCCTTTCTTACACAGTCTCTCCATCTCAATGGGGGTCTTCCTGCCCTTCTATCTCCCCTTGTACCTGACTCACATATTCTCTTTGTAAGCCTTTCATCTCCCATTCGTTCAACATGACCATACCAGCTCAGCACCCTTCTGTCCACTCTGGCTGACAAATGTTCCTGCTGCCCCACTCTCCTACGTATCTCTTCATTCCTCAATCTGTCTCTACGAGTAACTCCACACATACTCCTCAAGCAGCTCATCTTCATCACATCCAGCCCTCTTGTCTTTTTCTTCAGAGCCCATGTCTCAGCCCCATACATCACTGTTGGCACAACAATTCCTTGATACAGTGCACTTTTTACTTTCACTCCAAGATTTCTCGTCTTCCACATACTTCCCATTGCTCCGAAAACCTTCCTTCCTTCACACACTCTCTGTTTTACCTCCACTTCCATACCTCCACTCCTGCTTATTGTTCCTCCTAGATATTTAAAACACTCTACTTGTTCCAATATTTCCCCATCCAGCCTCACATCTATATTCACCCTATGCTCTCCCCTATTACACACCATTACTTTACTTTTATTGACGTTCACCTTCAGTTTCCTCCTTCCACAAACCACACCACCCGCTGACTACCCGCTGCAGTTTCTCATCAGAATCCGCCACCAATGCTGTGTCATCAGCGAACAGCAACTGATTCAACTCCCAGAAGTAGTCAGAAGTAGAGTAGACAAAATCAGTTAGTCAAATTGGGGAAGTCACATTTTGTTGTCGGATATCGAAGAAGAAATCCATTAACTACGTCAAAAAGTATTGAAACATATTTAGCATGAGATAAAGTGAGGTTGAGCTCTGGGAGGCAGGGGACGCTCAACCCCCACTCTGACAGGATCAGCCCATCTCCTTGGCATCAACATTCTGGTAATAATACGTCGAAATATTCAGTAGATGCAGTGTGTGGAAAATTCAATTACGTCATCATTATTAGCTGAGATGCTCTTAACAAATTTACTAATATCATCTCTAGCAGTTCTAAGATGGTGTTTCTTGAAATATGTCACTTGTTATAATATTTTTTAAATTTATTGTAGTTAAAATATCTAATTGGTAGCTTGTTAAAATGGCTTTTTAAGAGGTATATTTCATATCCTTGTTTCAACAATTTTCTAATAAGGATCTTACAAGCCTCTAAAAAGTCTTCACATTTCGAACAGACACACACACACACACACAGTTAGGAGGCTGTAGGTACCAGCCGAACAGGGTGGTACTCCCGGGGAGTGCTAGGTGACTGATAAGGAGAGCTGGAACTCCTGTTTCACCACTTGGTCTCCCTAGCTTATCTATTCTGTGCCTCATCAAAATTGAGGGCAACCCCAGCCTGCCCTCCACAATACCATCTCCTCCTATCATTACATTATATTACAAACACCTTACATACTACATTATCTTTTGTAAATAATTATGTCATAATCACGACCCGCCTCGTAGTCCCCAGGGGGGGGGGGGGGGACCGGAAATGCCCCATCAGATTGACCCCTGGAAACGACCCCCCTAAATGCCCTGGACCACTACCTTCTACTCTTACTATAAATTTCTGCAACATTCGTGGCCTTTCCTCTAACTACCACTCTGTGGAACACCACCTCTCCTCTGACCAACCCTGATCTTCTCTTTCTCACCGAAACTCAGGTGTCTGGGACTACTGACACCAAACCCTTCTCTGTATCATCCTACTATCTCTATCCTTAGTGTCAAGCCAAAGGTGGATGTTGCTTATATGTGTGCAACAATCTCGCTTTCTCTCGTGTTCCCAACTTAGACTCTTCTGAATTCTTAAACTCTCTGGCTAAAGCTTTTTTGTCACTCTCAAACTAAATATTTCTGCCCTGTTTATCTCTCCTCCGACTATCCAAATTCTTTGACTATCTAACTTCTAAAGTGGATCATATTCTATCCATCTGTCCTTTCGCAGAAATCTCCATCCTAGGAGATTTCAACGTTCACCACCACCAATGGCTCTCCTCTGTTTCCACTGACCAACCTGGTGAACAAGCCTACATCTTTTCTATCCTAAATGACCTAGAGCAGCTAGTCCAGCAACCCACCCGTATCCCGGATCGCTTCGGAGATCGGCCCAACATTCTTGACTTATTTCTAACCTCTAACCCTTCTGCTTATACTATAATTTTGTTCTCTCCTTTGGGCTCCACCGACCATAAACTAATATCTGTCACCTGTCCTATCTCTCCAATACGGCCACCCGATCCTCCCAACAGGCGGCGCTTGTGGCACTTTGGTGCTGCCGACTGGGAGGCTCTTCGGCAGTACTTTTTTTATTTCCCATGGAATGACTTTTGCTTCCGTGGCCGGTGACCCACGGAGAGTGCTGAACGCATTACCGAGGTAATCCTCTCGGGCATGGAAGCATACATTCCATTTTCTTTCTCTCAGTCTAATGCAAACAAATCTTGGTTTAATCACGTTTGTTCTACTGCTGTACGCAACAAGGAGGAACCATTCAAACAGTACAGAAGCCTTAAAATTCAAGAATCTCATACTTCCTATGTTTTTGCCCGAAATCAAGCTAAATCTGTTCTTCGACTTGCCAAGCACTCTTTCCTCAATAATAAATGTACTGAGCTATCCAACTCTAGCTCTTCTCAAGCTTTCTGGCATCTAGCCATAAACATCTCCATTTTTTCTTCCTCGTCTTCCCCTCCCCTTTTCCACTTTGATGGCACAACCATCACTTCTTCCTCTGACAAAGCTGAGATCTTCACTCAATATTTTGCTAGAAACTCCACCTTGGATAATTCCGGTGCTATTCCTCCCTCTCCACCCCCCTCTCCCCTACTTATGCCTAATATCCTAGTCTCTTCTAAAGATGTACTTTCTACCCTCTCTGGGCTTAATACTAAGAAGGTGTACGGTCTGGATGATGTTCCACCTGTTGTAGTAAAAAACTGTGCTTCCATGCTGACTCCCTGCCTAGGCAAACTCTTTCGTCTCTGTCTCTCCTCTAACATCTTCCCTTCATGCTGGAAGTTTGCTCTCATTCAACCTGTCCCAAAGAAGGGTGACCGCTCTCAACCCTCCAACTATCGTCCAATTGCTTTCATCTCTTGTATCTCTAAAGTTATTGAAACTATTCTTGCTTCCAAATTTCTTAAGAACTAGCAGGGGTACCCGGCGTTGCCCAGGTTTAAATTCTACCACAATCACCATCACTACTACCACCACTACTACTACTATAATCACCATCATCAATCACTACTACCACAATCATCACAATACTACTACTACCATAATTACCGGCCTCGACCTCCCTGTGTCTCATTAATAGTTATCATATTATGCAATTGACAATATTATCATGTTGATCATTAATTATATCTCGCTGGAATTAGTTACAAGGTCTATAGAATACTAAGTATTTCTTATAACTCATTCACACCGACTCAATCACTCTCTCTCTCTCTTTCTTTCTCTCTCTCTGTATAACTGGCTTTCTCTATATGATGGTATTTGGTAGGTCTTAAATATGTTTCTTGAAGATGGTCATTCTTAGTGTAATGATCTTATCATCCTTTGAGATTATATTTACAAGGAAGCTAGTTTTCAGTTAGTCAATGTAGTTTCTTTGATATAATGGCGGATTGGTTCTTCTCTACGACAAACTTGAAATACTACGTTCTTCCCTATTAACCAATGATGTCCAAAAAGTCTCTGGATGCGATTTGCTACATTTCAACGTTCCTCGGTAGAGTATGACATGACTATTTATACTTCAACAGATGCTATGAAAAAATAAAAATCCCCAGATATACTAAATACAATGAATACATAACAGTGTACTCACAACCACCAGAGTCCACCATCTCTGCATTACCTGTGGGGCAGATAACATTATGGGTTAATATTTTAGTTTCAAAGTATTTCTCAGTATATAATGCACTTGTAGATCACCTTCAAACTAATTTAAACTTCCCAAAATCTCATTAAAACTATATTTGTAAAGTTATATTCAATGGAAACCTGTCCCGGAAGAAGACCTATTTATCTTGCTCTGTTAGCTTAATATCACTCGCCAGGAACTATCCTACACCGACATAGGATGAAATATAATATATTACTAAATACAGAATATATGCAAATTAACTAAAAGAACCAGTCTAGATGTTGCAGAAGTAGTGTTGTAAGTACTACTACTAGTAATAGTAGAAATATTGACAATAGCAGACAGAAATATCTGCTAAGTTACCTATATTTTCAGTTGGATGTGGACACTATTTGTATACGTGAGGCCCCATTCCTTTGGTGGTTCAGTAGTGACGTCATTGTATCACCATGGTAACAGACTCAGCTTACTACGGTACACTCACCATATACACACACATATACTTAAACTTTAACACACGCACACACAGACAAAGACACACACTCACACACATATTGCCCCCCCCCCCCCCCACACACACACACATGTAAACACAAACACATAGGCCTACACCTATATATACACATACAGAGACACACGAACACTTCCACAAGATCCACCACCTGGATTCTGTAGCGGAACTAAATACAAGGTACAAGGAAACACCCTTTGAAAAATTTGTCCTTAACCCTTTCAAGATACCAATATGTGTATTTTCGATTGTTTCTGGCTATTAGTAAACTATTTTATTCAGCTTAGGAAGGAGTTGTGGACGTTTAATGTTAGCTATTCATTAAGGAGGGTCACCTGCTTTTTTTCTCTCCTGTTCTGTCTTTCTCTGGCTTGTATCCATTCGGCCCCATTCAGCCAACTGGTTAAGACGTTTATCCCCATCCAGGTGTCGATTTCTTCCTGGCGAGCGATAGCGATTTTTCTATCGAAAATGTACAAATTTAGCTTGCTGTCAAAACAAATATATATATATATATATATATATATATATATATATATATATATATATATATATATGATGGCGAGCGGTAAATATTAACACCTGGATGGGGGTAAACGTCTTAAAACAGTAGGCTGAATGGGGCCGAATGGATACAAGCCAGAGAGAGAGGGAGATAAAGAGAAAACAAGCGAGGTGGGCCCCTTTAAGTGACAAGCGTTCTGTAACACTGAAAGAGCTGAGGCAATGTTATCACTGTTTGTACCATAGTTAAGGGAGCCCAGACGGTATTGTGCAACATTATTTACTGGTTCGGCTCAATGGTTTAAGGAAGGGGTTTAGTTTACGCTCTAAACCTCTATCAAACTTAAAGAAACACCCACAAGACTCCCCTTCGTTATAAATTTGTAAATTTTTCGGTAGAAAAATTTCCCGGCCGAAGGCCGATTCCTCTTCAAATGCAGGCCCGCTATCGCTCGCCAGGAAAAAAACTACACCTAAATGGCACGAAAGGTCTTAATATTGGCAAATAAATGAGGCAAAAGGTCTGATAATCGCCAAACTAATGGGGTGAATGTCTTGATATCTCATAACTAATAGGGCTAAACATGAGGGAGGAGGAGGACTCGAAAAACCAACTGCCTCCCCTTAAGATTGAGGGTGAATATAATTGTAATGTTATTATTTTGTTTTAGATTGATTGTAGGAATATTGTTAATTATATCAGTTTTGGAAGGGCCTCTTGAAATCACGGGGTAATGTATATCTCAGACTTATAAAACTCCCTCTTAAATTGAATATATTCGTCTATTGTTAGCTACAATTAAGGGAGAGGTACTCGCTTTTTCTGGACCCCCTTCTCCCTCATGTTTAGACCCATTAGTTTTCCGAATTTAAGACGTTCGTTCACTAGTTTGGCGATTTTGAGACCTTTCGCCCCATTACTTTGTCAATATTTAGACCTTTCATGCCGTTTAGTTGTCGATTGTTTCCTGGTGAGCAATAGCGAGCCTGTAATATTTGAAGGAATCGGCTTTCGGCCGGGACATTTTTCTACTGAAAAATGTACAAATTATCTTGAAAAGGCGTATATGGATGTTTTTTTAAGCTTGATAGAGGTCTAACGAGGAAACTCAAAATTAGATAAATAAATTAATAAGTAGCCCCAAAACCAGCACCAGCCCCTTAAAGGCAAGTTGTGCCCGTATGCTGGTGGGGATAAAAGGTCCTCTTCTTATAAAAGGGTTAATTATTAAAGGTCTAGATTTGGAAAAGAAACTCATTAAAATGTAAACGAAGTTTTGGTAGCTTGGTGTGGAATGGAATATGAACTAGGAATTTTCGCTCGAGTTTCTGCTAGCGCTCTTGCTCTCGCTCGCTCTTGCGCTCGCTCTTGCTCTCGCTCGCTCTCGCTCGCTCTCGCTCTCTCTCTCTCTCTCTCTCTATCTCTCTCTCTCTCTCTCTCTTTAGACGATTTTGTTCAGCTTAGGAAGGACGTCTACCCATTAAAAGGTTACTGACTATCTCAATTAATCCTTTTAGTTACCATATATTCTTCCTAAGCTTCATCAAATCTTCTAAATGTACCTGAAATCCAATACAAGAGACGTCGCCGGTACGGAGTGTAAGCTGACCTGACTCTGAGTAGAACATTGTATTAAGCTTAGGAATGACTTAAGGGGACCTAGAGGGTTTATTGAGATAGTAGTAACCTTATTCACAATGGGTCCTTCTTAATCTGCACAAACTCGTATAATACTAACTAGAATAGAAGATGACCTGGCTCTGAGTAGAACATTAGATTAAGCTTAGGAATGACTTAAGGGGGACCTAGAGGGTTTATTGAGATAGTAGTAACCTTATTCACAATGGGTCCTTCTTAATCTGCACAAACTCGTATAATACTAACTAGAATAGAAGATGACCTGGCTCTGAGTAGAACATTATATTAAGCTTAGGAATGACTTAAGGGGGACCTAGAGGGTTTGTTGAGATAGTAGTAACCTTATTCACAATGGGTCCTTCTTAATCTGCACAAACTCGTATAAGAACATAAGAAAATGGGAGTCTGCAGAAAGCCGATTGGCCTAAGCAAGGCAGATCCCTGTCCCACACAACCCCAATTCATTACAAAGCCCAATTATAGGCTTCACACTCTAATACCCTGAGGATCATCTTACCAAAACGGTTAGAGATTAACGCAGGATTATGGAGGTCTGCAGAGCGCTGATTGGCCCAACCCCGCTGATCCCCCTTCACACCCAACCCTTCTCGTCCATATGCTTATCCAATTTTATCTTAAAGCTCCCTACAGTTTTAGATCCCACTATAGCACTTGGTAGTCCAACTACCGTCTACAACTCTGTTACCAAACCAATACTTGCCTATATCTTTTCTGAAACGAAATTTATCTAATTTGAAACCATTGGTACGAGTTCTTTCGCTATCACTGAGCTTTAGTACATTTGCCATGTCCCCTTTGTTAATCCCACTAACCCACTTGAACACCTCTATCATATCCCCTCTAACTCTGCGTCTCTCTAACGAATGTAAACCTAATTTCTTCAACCTTTCTTCATACGAAAGATTTCTAATATTATGGATCATTTTTGTCATTCTACGCTGTACTCTCTCCAATGAATATATGTCCATTCTGTAATAAGGACACAAAATTGGACAGCATAATCCATATGGGGTCTCACTAATGACAAGTAAAGTTTTAAGATAACATCAGCAGTTCTGTTACTCACACTCCTAGAGATGAACCCGAGAATCCTGTTTGCCTTATTACGAACGCTTATACACTGTTTTCTAGGCTTCAAATCATTGCTAACAAACACACCTAGATCTTTCTCGCAGTCTGAATTTTCTAATTCTAAATTAGCTAGTTAGATATTAACATTTGTTTGCATCTTCCCTATCTTTAATACCTTGCATTGTCAATGTTAAACTTCATCTGCCAATTTACTGACCATTCATGTAAGGTATCTAGATCCCTTTGGAGGCACTCTATATCGCTATCTGAATCAATTGATCTCCCTATTTTAGTATCGTCTGCGAATTTACTTATCCTACTAGTTATACCTAAATCTAGGTCATTTATGTATATAAGAAACAACAGGGGACCTAATACCGATCCCTGGGGGACACCACTTTTGACTGCTCCCCATTCTGACTTGGTACCATTTATGCTGACTCTCTGCTTCCTACCAATTAGCCATGACCTAATCCATCCTAACAACGCCCCACCTATTCCATGTGCCTCAACCTTTCTCATCAATCTCTCATGAGGGACTCTTGTCGAAAGCTTTACTGAAATCTAAATATATAATATCATATGACTTGTCATTATCTACTGCTTCATATACCTCTGAGAAAAAACTAAGCAAATTAGTAAGGCAAGACCGTCCCTGAGTGAATCCATGCTGAGAAGAATTGATTAAGTTAAATGTTTCTAAGTGGTTTCTCATTTTCCTAGCAATAATTGACTCTAGTAGTTTTCCTATGATTGAAGTGAGACTAATGGGACGGTAATTGGATGCTATTGATTTATCACCTTTTTTGAAGATCGGAACTACATTTGCAAGCTTCCAAGCTTCTGGAACTATACCTGTTTATAATGACTTGTTAAATAGAAATGTTAATGGATAACTTAACTCATCTCTGCATTCTTTTAATACTCTAGCATATACCTCATCAGGACCAGGCGATTTATGAGGTTTCAGTCTGTCAATTTCCTTAACCACATCATTTCTACTTATAGTAACCGTACTTAACCTATTTTCTATACTATCGCTGTATACCTTACGGACTTCTGGAAACTGTGCCAAATTTTCATTAGTGAAAACGGAAAGAAATTGACTATTTAATGTACTGCACATTTCTAAATCACTCTGTCAATTTTCCTATCGAAGTTTTAAGGGGACCAATTACATCTCTAACCTTGGATTTATATAGTTGGTAAAAAGCTTTAGGATTATTTTTTGAATCATTGGCAACCTTAATTTCATAATTTCTTTTTTCTTTACTAATATCCTTTTTTAACTGTCGTGATAGATTCTGATAGTAAGCAAGTAGGTGAATTTCGCCTTTTTAAATTTTTCTATATATTCCTCTCTTTTTTCCTAGAAGATCTAATAGTCTATTATTCATCCATTTGGGTTGGTTCTGTGTTGATCTAAATTTTCTTTTGGGGATATATTTATTTTGCGCATTGAATACTGACTTGATAAAATTATCGTATGTATCTACCAAGTTTGACGTCTCCTCCTGACTTAAGATGACAGGTGCCTGAGAAAGGATACACTCATT